>CAUYPK010118866.1:0-105721 GCA_963574355.1 Loris lydekkerianus
GCTGTAGTCCCAGCTACTTGGGAGGCTGAGGCAAGAGGATTGCTTGAGCCCAAAAGTTTGAGGTTGCTGTGAGCTATGATGCCACAGTACTCTACCAAGGGCAACAAAGTGAGACTCTGTTTCAAAAAACAAACAAACAAACAAAAACCTACACCCTTCTCAATCTTCAGTACTTGATCCAATTCTCCCTCCCTTCCCTCAAACCCAGAGCAGCCGTCAGAGACAACATGGCCAGAGCCATCATCAGAGGCATTTTAGCATCCACAGTAGTGTGGCCCTTACCTGTAAACAGGAAGTATAGGACCCTCTGTGACATGGCCCTTGCCACATGGCCCCACCCTATGCCTCCATCCTTCCCCACTGGATTTAGCTGCCTTGGCTTCCCTCAGGCCTTAGCTTGTCCTGAACCCCCATAAGGAATACTGCCACTTCCTGCCATCTCTCTCTATTGTATCTCCCTGGTTGATTTTGTTCACAGCACTAATCATGGTTCACAGCTCTTCTTCTCTGGCCCCTCCAGGGGACTCTACAATTTTAGGAGCAGTGGACATAACTGTTTTGTTCACTGTGGGGTCCCTAGCACCTGACGGGTTCTGGAACAAAAAGCTACTTTACCAGTTTCTTTTGTATTAAGTGAATATTGTAAGGTGTAGCATTTTAATTTCTTCTATTTAGTAATAATAGTTGGAGACTTCAATACTCTACTTTCAATAATGGATAGAACAACTAGTCAGAAAATCAACAAGGAAACGGAAGATTTGGTCAGCTCCATAAACTACCAAGACAGCAGACATTTGCAGAGCTCTGTCCCTGCAACAGCAGAGTGCACAGGGGACATTGTCTAGGACCCACCACATGCCGGGCCACAAAGGAAGCCCCAGAAAACTTTAAAACATTGAAGTCATACAAACTAGGCTCTTTATGCACAAGGGAATTAAACAGAAATTCAGTAACAGAAAGAAATTTTGAAAATTCATACAAATATGGGAAATTAAATAGTGTACTACTAAATAACCAATGGATCGAAGACAAAATCACAAGAGGAATCAGAAAGTACTCTGGTAAGTGAAATGAAGACACAGCACACCAAAACATGGGAAAATCCACACTAGGAAGGACATTTATAGCTGCAAACACCCACATTAAGAATAAAAAAAAAGACCTAAAACCAATAACATAATGTTCTACCTTCAGACACTGGGAAAAGAAGAAAAAATTAAACCTAAAGCAAATGTTACAGAGGGAAGAAAATGATAGAGATTCGAAGGAAACTAAAGAAATGGGGAATATAATAATAAAAGAGGAAATCAGGCCAAGTGTGGTGGCTCACGCCTGTGTCCTAGCACTCTAGGAGGCTGAGGTAGGTAAACTGCTAGAGCTCAGGAGTTCAAGACCAGCCTGGGCAAGATTGAGACCACACCCTGACTTTACTAAAAGTAGAGAAACCAGCTGACATTGTAGCAGGAGGCTATAGGTCCAGCTACTCAAGAGGTTGAGGTAAGAAGATCACTTGAGCCTGAGAGTTTTAGGTTGCTGTGAGCTATGCCATGGCATTGGCGGAGAAGGAGGAGGAGGAGGAAGAAGAGAAGAAATCAACAAAACTAAAACTTGTCCTTTCAAAGGATCAAAATAAACTATCCAGACACTCACCTTATTGGTTTTGTCTCTCTGCAAAACCCTGACTAATATAGATACAAACCAACTCAGGAGGAAGGTGAATAGACTGCTAACAGGAGATTAAACCAATCATATAGGCACTTCTCACAAAGGAAAACCCACATCAGGGCGGTGCCTGTGGCTCAGTGGGTAGGGCCCTGGCCCAATATACCAAGGGTTGCAGTTTGGAACTAGCCAAACTGCAACAAAAAAATAGCCGGGTGTTGTGGCGGGCACCTGTAGTCCCAGCTACGGGGGAGGCTGAGACAAGAGAATCGCCTAAGCCTAAGAGCTGGAGGTTGCTGTGAGCTGTGATGCTACAGCACTCTACCAAGGGCGACAAAGTGAGACTCTGTTTCTAAAGAAAAAAAAAAAAAAGAAAGAAAAATCCAGGTCAGATGGCTTCCCATGAACTTCACCAAAATTTTATAGAACAATACCAGTTTTTCATAAACTCTTCAAAACACAGAAGAGAAGGGAACAATTCCTAACTTTTTCTACAAGGCCAGTATCTCCTTGATACCAAACCAGAAAAAGACATAAAAGAAAAAAAAACAACAACAAAACCTACAGATCAATATCCCTTGTGAATCGACACAACAGTCCTCAACAGAATACCTGCAAAATGAATCCAGCAACATACAAAAGGGATCACACACCACGAACAGCAGGGAGTTATCCCAGGAATTTAACATCTGGCAATTATAGAAAGAGCATCTGACAAGATCCAACACGCTTTTTAACAAAAACACTCAAAAAACTAGGAATAGAAGGGAACTTCACGAACAATATGAAGGACAGTGTGTGAAATTTGCAGCTAATATCATACTTAATGGGCAAAAACTGTACTCATCCCTCCTAGGGTCAGGAACAAAACAACATCTATTCTATCGTGCAACATCTATTCAACATTAACTAAAGGTTCTAGCCGGGTAGATTAGGCAAGACAAATGAAATAAAAGACATCCAGATTAGAAAAAAAAAAATAAAATTACTTCTATTTGGCGGTGTCCATAGCTCCGTGGGTAGGGTGCCGGCCACTTAGACCAAGGCTGGCAGGTTCGAACCTGGCCTGGGCCAACTCAAACAACAATGAAAACTGCAACAAATAAAACAGCCTGCATTGTGGCAGGCGCCTGTAGCCCCAGCTACTGAGGAGGCTGAGGCAAGAGAATTGCTTAAGCCCAAGAGCTTGAGGTTGCTGTGAGGTGTGACGTCACAGCACTCTACCAAGGGAAATAGTGAGACTGTCTCAATTAAAAAAAAAAAAAAAATCAGGCTCAGAGCCTGTAGCATAGCAGCTAGGGCACAGCCAGATACACCAGAGCTAGCTGGTTTGAATCCAGCCCAAGCCTGCCAAACAACAATGACAAACTACAACCAAAAAAAAGCCAGGTTGTGGCAGACGCCTGTAGTCCCAGCTACTTGGGAGGCTAAGGGAAGAGAATAGCTTAAGCCCAAGAGTTTGAGGTTGCTGTGAGCTGTGACACTATAGCACTCTACCCAGGGCAACAGCTTGAGACTCTGTCTCTAAAAAAAAAAAAAAAAAAATTATTTCTATTTGCTGAAGGCATGGTCTGGTAAATAGAAAATCTTAAGAATTCCACTTAAAGCTATCCAGAGAACAAGATCAACATATAAATATCAATTGTATCTCTAGATACTAGCAAAAAATAACCCCAAAATGAAATTAAGAAAAGAATTTCATTTCAATACTATCCAAAAGAATAAAATACTTTGAAATTAATTTAATAAAAGAATTGCAAACTTGGGCAGCACCTGTGGATTAAGGAGTGAGGCGCCGGCCCCACATACAGGAGGTGGTGGGTTCAAACCCGGCCCCAGACAAAAACTGCAAATAAATAAATAAATTAAATTAAAAAAAATAAAGTGCAAACTTGTACACTGAAAACTAGAAAATGTCGAAGAACACTAAATGAGAGTTAATGAAATGAGAAGACCTCCCACGTTCATGGTTCAGAAAACTTAATATTATTAACATGGCAAAATTCCCTCTGCCAAAGTGATCTATAGGTTGAGTAAGATGCCCATCAAAATCCAAGCAAGTTTTTGTTTTTTTTTTTTTTTGCAGAAATTAACAAGCTGATCTCAGAATTCATATGGAAATTCAAGGCAGCTAGAGCAGCCAAATTATCTTGAAAAAGAACCAAGTTGGAGGATTCAAGGTTCTAGATTTCAAAACATGCTATAAAGTTACAGAAATCAGGACAGCCTGGTACCAGCATAAGGAAAGACACATGGAGCAATGGAATACAACAGAGTCCAGAAATAAATCCTACATCTACAACAAAGGTGACAAGATAACTCAATAGGAGAAAGAACAGTCTTTTCAACAAATGGTGCTGGGACATCTGGATAGCCACATGCAAAGAATGAAATCAGATCCTTTCCTCACACTGTAAACAAAAGTTAACTCACCTAAATCATAGACTTAAATGTAAGGACTAAAACCATAATCCTTCTGGAAAAGCGTATAGGAGTAAGTCCTGGTGACCTAAGGAGGTTGGAGGACCAGGCATCTCATGATCAAATGCCCACAGCCACTTCTCCAGCACCCACTGAGCTGCTAACCACAGCCATGGCCCTGAGTGCTACAGGAGTCAAGAGTGATTCTTCTCTGAGGTCATTTAAGCTGCTAGGGAGACTCCCCTCTCACCTGCTGGGGACCTGCATGTCCCTGCTTGCCATCTGCTGTCCTTCCCCACCTACCTCATGTCCCCTTTCCTGGTCCCCAACCATGAAAAAGCCAAATTGAAGTGTCAAAGGCCAGCAGTGCCATGGATGCTGAAGCCTGGGCAGCAGGCCAGGAGCCCAGGGCTGTTTGGGGCCAGAAGGAACCAGCATGACAGTGCAGCAGGTGGGGAGGAGAAGAAGAGGCACCGTGACAAAGCCACCACTGTCACCTCATCCGTCTGGGACACCTGTCCGTTGGCCAAGGGCTCCAGCTCTGCGGTGGCCGGTGCTGACAGGATGCTGCAGGCAAAACACACAGAGGTCAGTCCCTGCCTCTGCTAAAGTGAATTTTGGGAGACTCCCCAGGTGGCTCTCTGGCCACTTCGCGCTGCTCAGTCAGCAGAGCCATTTCAAGGTGACCTAACCTGAAGCTGGGAGGCACAGCACAGGGACACTCCACTGGCACTAGTGACACCCTGCAGTTGGGAATGTCAATGTCCTGTGTGTTGTAGGACAGTCAGGAGTGTCCTTGGCCTCTGCCCACAAGGCCAGTAACAGACCCCATGTGAAGGTAAGCACATCTCCAGACATTGCCCAGTGTCCCCTGGTGGCACAAGTGTGCAGGGAGGACAAGCAAGGAGAAGGACATTCTTACTACAGGGAACCATGCAAGCAGAGTCCTGGGAAAGCTCTCAGGCAGTATTCAGTTTGATTGCTGTAAAAGCCCCCAGCGCTCTGCTGAGACGGACAACCACAAGAGATTCCAGGCTGGAGTGGCAGGAGGAGGGAGGCCAGGGAAGAAGAGCAGTAGCTCCCTGTTCTGACAGCACCTGGGGGCTGTGGTAGCCACAATGGGAAGAAGGGGGTGGCCTGGACACAGGATTGCAAGTGCACAGCCCAGCTAAGGGGCAAGGTTGTCTTCATTTGGGGCGGGGAGCTGAAAGGGTGGGGGCACAGGTGCCCAGGATGTACTGGGAGAAGGACCCAGAGCTCAGGAGCCACGGCCCGGGTACATACTCACCCCTGGAGGGCAGGAAGCTGGAAGCGCTCAACACACAGCTGGACGAAGGCTCTCAGGTCTGTCTTGCTGATCCCGCCTATGGGGTTGATGTCCGCACTGGAGCAGTCGTACTTGGTCAGGTAGCCGAGGAGACTGCAGTGGGAGAGAGCACAGGGGCCCGAGGAGCTGCAGATTCTATCAACCCTGGCCATCCCAGAGCTCACTTTCTCCAGAGCCACAACCCTGGCAAATTTGAGGGTCCAGAGAAATCTGGTATGGCCAGAGCAGACTACAGAGGGGGAGCAGCCCCAGATGGCTGCAGAAAAGGGCTGGGCCACAGGAGACGCCTGGGCGAGGAGTGAGTTCAAGAGTCAGCAATGTCCACCTGAAGCTCTGTCTGAAAGACAGAGCCAGGGCTAGGCCAGTGGAGCAGAGGGACAGATGTCCTAAAGGGGAGGTGGGACCTGGGCACACAGGGACACTCAGCCTGGGAAGCAGCAGGGCCTTTCTCCTTGCCTGTCAACTCTGACTCCTGTGGTTAGCAGAAGAATGTCCCCCTAGAGGTGCCCACATCTTGGTCCCCAGAACCTGAGAGAGTGCTACTTTGTAGGGCAATGGGACCGTACAGATGGATCCAGGGGAGCACTGGGAATGGGACATGACCCTGGATTGCAGGGAGGATGCAATCACAGAGGTCTTTGAAAATAGAAGAGGGGGTAAAAGGTGAGGGTCAGAAGAATGGCCCCAAGATGCAACGCTGCTGGCTGTGCTGACGGAGGAGGGGCCAGGAGCCCTGGCAGGTTGGTCCCTCAGAAGCTGGACCAGCAGGGAGCAGATGCCCCTTGTGGCCTCCTACAGAGCCTGGGCATTGCTGAAGCCACAGACTTTGTGGTCATTGTCATGACACACAAGTGACCTGCTGCCTCTTCAGTGACCCAGCCACAGTGCTCTCCAGTGGCCCCTGGATTCCGGCCCATCTTCTCCATGCCAAGCTCCTCACATCACCTCTGCAGTGACTCCTGGCTGGGCCTCACTGCCTGGTCCCCTCAATGGTGCCCTTGGCCTTGCATGACCTTCCTGTCCATTTCACCAGGTGCGAGTCTCCCAAATTCACCTGGAAACACCTCCCCACCCCTCCTGACTCTCACCGCAGAGCAGTGCCTGGGGCCTAAGACCCCCAAAGCCCTGAAGTCAATCCCTGTGGCTGCCCATACTGCCTTGGCACAGGGACAGCAGACAGAGCAGGGTCTTTGTGTACAAGCTGGGATTTAGGGGCCAGCTGGTCAGAGGAGATGACAGTTTCTATCTCACCACTATGCCCTTCTGGGAGCTAAAGAAAATTCAGCTGACTGGATGGACACCGTCTTGTCCAAGGGGACCTCCTCAATCCCCAAAACCCTTAAAGCTGAGTTGCCAGCCAAGAGGAGAAGGGAGGTCAGACAGTTATGCCCTGTCCCTTTTGGAATTATTCTTTGTAAACAGTAACATATACAATCATTAACAAGCTAGGCACTGTGACTCACGCCTGTAATCCTAGCACTCTGGAGGCTAAGGTGGGAGGATCGCTTGAGTCCAGGAGTCTGAGGTTGCCATGAGCTAGGCTGAGCCATAGCACTCTAGCCCAGATGAGACAGTGAGACTCTGTCTCAAAAACAAACAAACAACAAAAAAAAACACATGAATAAGCCTGAGGCCACATAAGGCAAAAGACCTGAAGGTCCTCCATTTACTTAACAAATGACTCGAGTCTTAGTACATGCCAGTGTATGTCTAGTGGCTGGTCTCTGATTAATGAACTTCCTTATTTTGACTTAAAACACTCCAAGCCTCTAAACAAAGCTTCATTTCCTTAGCCAATTACAAATCAAAGGATCTTTAAACCCACCTATAACCTGTAATCCCCCAATTCGAGATGTCCCGCCTTTTTGGGCCACACCAATGTAGGCCTTTATGACTATTTGTGTAATTCCTGTATCCCTGAAATGTACAAAGCCAAAGTGTAACCCAACCACAGCTGGTCCACTTGCTCAAGGATTCATGGACATGGCCCTCTGGGCCATAGTCACAAATATTGGGCTCAGGATAAATTTTTCCCACGCACACCTCCCAACCCCAGGAACACCCCATCGTCCCAGAGAAGTCCATGAACTGATACAGAGACCAGGGCAAAGCATGCAGGTACCTCAGGCCAACCAGAAGACCGGGGGGCCTTGTCTTAGTCTCAGGACGAAGTTCCAGGAGGGATGGGCAGCACATTTGTGTGCTGACAACTAAGGCAGGCCTTTTTTGACTTAAAGATCATATAACAGGCATTTTCATCAATTTTAATAAATCAGTGGCCAAGCACCAGCACTCTCCCCTCCACCCACACATTACCACCCATCTCTCCCCCAGGCTGGTCACTTCCTTGGGTTGGGACCTGGTACTGTGAGCAAGCCCTCTCTCAGTTCTGCCTTTCCAGAGCCCACCCTACTGTCACCACAGGCCTGCTGTCTAGCTCCTCTGCTCCTGTTCCCTCCAAAACCTTCTCCCACCGGTTTCTGTCCCGGCCTGTCCTGGCCAAGGTCCCACCACCATCAGTCTGCAGTTTTCCCAGCATCCGCAGGCCTGGGGGCAGGCCCTACCCAGAGCAGCCCTCACCTGGCTCTCTGGTCACCTTCCTTGGCTTTCCTCCCATCTCTGGCTGCTTCTCCTCCACCCTGGGAACCCCTTCCTTCCCAGGAGTGTCAGGGCACTGTCCTTTCCCTATCCTCCAGTGATGTCAGGTGGCCTGGTGGCTTTTGATGGCACCTTTGCCATTCTCAGCCCCCCCTCACCCGGGAGGCACTGTCCAGGATGCAGCCACGTTGAGTGCTGCATTGTGAGGTGACGCCTGCCATTCACCTCATGAGGAGGGCTAGGAAGCATCTTGTACTGGGCACTGCCAGAGCGAGCCCCTGATCTCCCTACCCACCTCCCGCCACCAGTGGACCTTTGAGTCCCCACCCTGATGAGGCCCGGCTTTTCAGGGAGATGATGACTGGTCCTTAGTCCTGGTGCCATCTCGCCACAGTCTAGTTACAGGCAAGTCCACTTGCCTGCATCTTGGTGCAGTCTAGTTACAGGCAAGTCCACTCCCTTAGCAGAGCCTGTCCCCTGACTGGCTGTGCCCCTGCTACTGCACCACACCCTGGCCAGGCCTTCCTCCAGGCTGCATGATAGGATGGCCTTGTCCCCGAGGCCTGTGGCTCAGCCATCAGCACTCTTCCAGGCCTGAGTGAGGCCACATGGCACCTTACTTTACACGCCCCAGGGACTCCTCCTGCCACCACAGTCCCCTAATGCCAGATGGTGGTGGTTCAAGTGAAGACCCCCCTAAATAGACGAAAGCCACAATTGGCAGGGGGGCGAGGGGTACTGCAGCTGCTCCAGGCAGCAGGGTGAGAACCACTGGAGGGAGAGGAAGCACGGAGGGCTGGGGAGCACGATCCGTCCTCTGAGAAGTGGCACTCCTGACACATCCCTGATGCACTGGCCCTCCTGCAGGACAGGCCTCATTCTCCTGGCAGGGGCTCTGGCCTCCTCCAGCAGTCACCAGTCATCAAGGACCACTGGCTCCAACAGCCCACTTGGCCACGTCTGAGCCTGTGGACACAGAAGCCTCACTTGCTCCCTGCCGAGAGTGGCATCCGGGCCAAGGCCGTCTGTCCCAACAATGCTTCTTCCCACCCCACTGTTCTCTCTGGATACTATTCCACACCTCCACCCCATTCAAGGTGAACTTCTAAAAGTAGCCGCCTCTGGGTCCTCACACCCACCCCACTCTCCCTGGAACCTGCTCCAGTGGGCCTCTGAGTTCCCACCCCGAGGAAACCAGGCTTTTCTCCCATCAGGGAGACGATGACTGGTCCTTGGTCCTGTGTAGCAACCTGTATAGCCTATGGCTAGGAGGAGGGAAAGTTCTAAGAAATACCTGTATAGCTCAATAAGGGAACACTTGGTGGAAAGGGCAGGGAGACGGATTTAGCTCTCCTAACAAGCATGAGAGCTCGCAAGATGAGAGCAGTGGTGAATTGGCAGTCTCTACACCTGAGGTGTCGAGAGGCACGAGATCAGCCTTATATGAGGCTGGAGGAGAAGGCAGTCGGGAGCATGCGCATTCTATCACGGACTCGCTTACTCTGACTCTGTCTCCTCTCCTGTCTGCAGAACGCCAGCACGGGGTCTCTCTGCTGAAGATTACCAAACTATATTAAAGACTAAGATCTATGCATTCTAAGATGGCTTTACTCTCTCTAACACACACTCTTTCTCTCCAACTAAAGTAGACAGCCCTCATGCACCTAACAGACCTGAGCAAGGTAACTTAGCGGTCCGCGTCCGGAACCTAGTTAAGCCGGGCCTGAGACCTGGCCAGTCCTGGGCCCTGACAAGTGGTGTCAGAAGTGAGGTGTGACAGTCCTGGTGCCATCTTGCCTCAGGGCCTTGGCTCAGGCTATTCTCCAAACTGCGTCTCCCTCCCTGGCCTCCCACTGGCCTTTGTAACACCAGGCTCTCAGTGAGCCCCTCCCAGCCAACCCGCTCGATCTCAGACCCTCCCCGTCCCTCCTTAGTTTTCTCTGTAGACATTTTCTGTAATATAAGAATCATCAGCTTTGTTATCATGCCTCCTTTCGCTGGAGTAAAGCGGGAATTATTTTTCTGATTTGCTTCCCACACCGTGAATACATGGGAGGTGTTCAGCGCAGTTACTTGATGAATGAGCACGCTGGGGTGCAAATAGATTAAAATTAGAACCAGAAGCAAGGAAAAAACAGAATTAGAAGAAACTTAAAAACACCTACACTATACGCCTGAGATTCTACCTCAGAATGTGAAGAGAGAGAGGGCTGGCTAGAAACAAGGAGAGAGCAGCGGTGGTAACGCAGCCAGGAGGGGAGAGCACGGAGGGGAGAGCAGACTCCCAGCAGGATAGGAGAGAAGTCTCCTCCACTGCCGGCAGACTCCGGCCTGTAGAGCAACGCTGAGCAGCACAAGGTGCTGGGAAGAGAGGAACAACGCCGAGCTTTGTTTACTTTCTAAATACACACCTAGAAACTGTAATGCTCCCGGAATCCAAGCCCACCGTGGGAAGTTTTAAATATGAGAAAACAGTGGACAAGAGTTGTGAGGAGAAAAATGCTACAACAACATAATGTGATGACAGGTCAAGTTCTTGTTCATCTATAGAAGCAAAACATCAATAGTCTCACCTGCTCTGGGTACGTCAGAGTTTAGAAAATATCCACCATCAGCCTCTCCTGAAAAATCAGTTCCTTACAAATGCACTACAAGCTGGGAACAGCCTAAATGCCCACCAACCCAGGAATGGATTAACAAGCTGCGGTATTTGTATACCATGGAATACTATTCAGCCATTAAAATAATGGAGACTTTACAGTCTTTGTATTAACCTGGATGGAAGAGGAACACATTATTCTTAGTAAAGCATCACAAGAATGGAGAAGCAAGAAACCTATGTACTCAATTCTGATATGAGGACAATTAAGATCCTAGTACACAGTGGGAGGTGGGGGGTGGGAAGAGCTGAGAAAGGGAAGGAGGGAGGAGGTGGGGGGACAAGCGGTGTGGTATACCTTTTGGGGGCAGGACACAATTATAAGAGGGTCTTTATCTAACAAAAGCAATCAATGTAACCTGGTTCTGTGTACCCTCAACGAATCCCCAACAATTTAAAAAAACAAAAAAGCACCCCGAGCAACAGAGAAGCAATGAAAATTAATAAAATGTGCATGGGGAGGGTGGGAGTATTTTTACCATGTATAGAGTGTTAATTTTGAACTATTGTAATAAGAAAAATAAAATATGATTCAAAAGTCAAAAATAATTTATAAGAGAGCATATTTGTAGATGTGCAAGGAGCTGAAAGAGTTAAGTCACTCATACCATAGATATAAGGATGGACTAATAGAAGGAAGGAAGGTAGGAAGGGGAAAAGAGGGAAAGAAATGTGGACAGACAGATGGATGGACAGGTGGACAGATGGACAGATGGGTAGATAGATGGACATATAGACAGATGGGTGGGTGGATGGATAGGTGAACAGATGGATGGGTGGATGGACAGGTAGACGGATGTGTGGGTGGATGGATAGGTGGTGGACAGATGGGTGGGTGGATGGACAGGTAGACTGATGGGTGGGTGGATGGACAGGTAGACTGATGGGTGGGTGGATGGATAGGTGAACAGATGGGTGGGTGAATGAACAGGTAGACTGATGACTAAGTGGATGAACAGTCAGACAGATGGGTGGGTGGATGGACAGGTAGATAGATGGGTGGGTGGATGGACAGGTAGACTGGTGGGTGGGTCGATGGACAGGTGGTCAGATGGGTGCTGGGATGGAGAGATGGACTGATGGGTGGGTGGATGGAGAGGTGGACAGATGGGTGCTGGGATGGACAGGTGGAGTGATGGGTGCTGGGATGGACAGGTGGACAGATGGGTGGGTGGATGGAGAGGTGGACAGATGGGTAGGTGGATGGACAGGTGGACAGATGGGTGGGTGGATGGAGAGGTAGACTGATGGGTGGGTGGATGGACAGGTGTACAGATGGGTGCTGGGATGAACAGGTGGACAGATGGGTGGGTGGATGGACAGGTGGACAGATGGGTGGGTGGATGGAGAGGTTGACTGATGGGTGGGTGGATGGACAGGTGGACAGATGGGTGGGTGGATGGCTGGTTAGGTGGACAGATGCACAGAGGCTGGAAGGCTCAATGGGTGGGTGGATGGAGAGACGAGCAGATGAATAATGGCAGATGGAGTTTTGGAAATCCCTCAGCTAATAAGGAGCAACTAAGAAGAGCAGAGAGGAGGAGCAGAGGAACCCAAGCCTGGAAAAGAAGTGCTAACAGCCTCATCACTGGGCTTGAAGGGCAACTTTAATTTTATCTGGAAAACAACAGGGAATCTCTGAATTTCTTAACAAGAAAGCAGCATAAGAAAGGCAGTGGGACTGAGGACAGAGCTGGCCTGCACAGGGAAGTGGGGATTGGAAGATGACTGAGTGGTGGAGAGCCCTGGGCCTGGTGAAGCTGGGCAGCGCTGGGGTGGGAGTGGGCAGGAGTAGTATCAATTCAGTCTGCCACTAGTCAGCAAGGATTTGGAGCAATGACGCTGCCCCGGGTATCACCATTGTCAGGCGAGCCCTGGGATGACAGGAATCTCCTCCCTGTGTCTCACAGGCTGTAGGAGCACGCTGCTCTCGCAGTAACAAGTCGCACAGGAGCCCACCACCACAGACCCCCAGGCCACACTCACCTCTCATCCACGTTGGCGGATCCCAGCACAAGGAGCCCACCGTGGGCACCCCGAGACCACAGGCTCAGCTGAGCAAACAGGTAGGCCAGGACCATCCTTATCCGAGCCTGGACGACACCAGGGGAAAATGAAGGGTTACCCAAGACAGGAAACATGGGGAGACCTATGGGGGCACCACAATTCTGTCAATAGAAAGGGCTGCCTCAGAGACCTCTCGGCAAGTTAGGAGCTTCCTAGTTAGCGTTCAGGGAGGACCACAGTGTCCCCCAGGGGGCTATCTCCCCTGTACTCCACAGCCCCATATGAGCTTGGCAGGTCCTCAAAGATGGGGAACGCCATGCCTGGGAGGGCAGGACTGGGCTGAGGGCTCAGTGGGAGGAAGCTCGGCCAGCTTGTTTCCCCACGGCATTTCTGGAGGAGAGGGGCCATCCAGGCACAGCAGGAAGGCCACAGAGAGGGATGCCCAGAGCAGCACTGGAGCCCTGGGGCAGCCTCCCCCCCACTGACCACACAGCATCCAGCTCAGTGTAGTAGCCCAGGAGGCAGAGCCGTGTGTGAGCTGCTCCCTGAGAGTAAAGGAACTCACACTCATGCACACACTCACACTCATGCACACACCATGCACATGCACCCTCACACACTGGAGCACACATGCCCTGTCCCCTCCCTGGGGACAACGGCCCAGGGGGAATGGCACCTGCACATTCTGCAACGCCAGGTTTTCCCTGCTGCTTCCTCCGTGAGCCGCAAACAGGGGGCTTTTCCCCGTCACCAGGCTGAAGATACCCACGACGGCCTTCACGGCTGGGTCAATGTTGAGACCAATGTGGTGGCTGAAGGGAGAAGGGCAAGCATGGGGGCCAGCTCACGTGTGTGTACACGCCAATGTGCGCTGTGCGCAGAGACGGATTACATAATGCTTACCAGGGCGACCACTTCAAAGTGCGCAATTCAGTGGTGTTTGGCACACTCGTGCTGCACCACAGTCATCACTATCTTGCTAAAACTTTCTCATCATCCCCAAAGGAAATCCCATGCCCCTTAGCAGTCTGTCCCCATGCTCTCCTCCTCCAGCTTTTGACAACCACTAATGACTTTCTCTCCCTGCAGATGCACCTGCTTGGGACGTGTCACAGAAATGGCATCACATGCTATGTGGCCTTTGTGACTGGCTGCCTCACCCAGGACAATGTCTGCAAGGTCCATCTATTCCATTTATGCTGTAGGGCAAGGCAGCGTTCATTCCTTTCTAGGGTGAATGATATTGCACTGGATGGACAGCCAGTGTGTTCATTCATGCACCAGCCGATGGCACTGGGCGATTTCCACCTCTAGCAATTGTGAATGATGCTGCTAGGGATGTTCCTGTGGCAATGTCTATTCAGGTCTTTGCCTTCAATTATTTTGGGTGGATATCTAGGAGCAGAATTGCAGGGCTGGGATAGGTTTTGGCTGAGCTCACTCAACAGAACAGGCAGTTCTTTTTCTTCTAAGAGGTATTATGAATGAAACGTTCTATACAAAACTTAGTATCTCCTCTCTAAAAAGGCACCCTCTCCCCACTGTTCTTACACAGAGACCTGCCCCGTAGAAAAGGCAGTTGGGTGGGAGTAACACAAGGACAGGGTAAAAGTCACATTGCTGCCCACCTGAGACCTGCTGGGCATCTGGGGAGCACATGCCACCTGCAGCCTCACCTGGGGCATTGGAAGGTGGGAAGGAAAGGTGGAAATCCTAGACATAGTCTAAAACCCGGGGTGGGGAGGACTGATGTATGGTTCTCCCGAGATCTGATTCAGACCAAGATAAAGTAGAAACCTGGTGAGCTCCTGAATGCATATTAAACACAAATGCAGTCATGGCAGAGTTGCCAGAGGCTCTGATCTTTGTCATAGCGGCCTGCCCATACCCAAACCCAGGGACAGATTGCACCTTCCAATTTGCTGGGCCAACTCTTTGGCCCTGTTGCATGTCTCCTGGGAGGAGTTCTTGCTGGCCATGTAGCAGGTTGTCAGTATGCGCCCACAGAGGTCTCGGGGGTCATCGGGGGTGTAGCTGATCTCATTTATGATGGTTCGGACATCAGCCAGCACTTCCTGATCTGAAATGGCCAGGATGTAATGGGTAGAAGCCACTGTCCATGTGCCAGGTGCCTGCATGGCTACGTCCCAGAATGAAGCCCCAGGGGCCTGCACAGCTGTGTCCCAGGCTACTGCCTGGCAAGTCCGTCAGGTAAAGTATCACCATCCCCAGTTTTGTGTCACACACACTAAAGCTAAGATCACTGTCAGAGCACAAAGAGGGGAGGATTTCCACTTCCCCAAGCCCACGTTCTTTCCACTGGGGTGCACTGTGAACACAGCAGCAAGCAGAGGCAGCTCTAGAGACGCAGCCACTTCGGATCAAAGCCCCAGAAAGTGACTCCGATGGCCTCACTGCCCCAGGCTGCAGGACCTGGGCATGATACTGTGACATGAGGCCATGGCTGGGTTTTGCTCTGCCCACTCCTCGGATTCCCACTCCCTCCCTTGAGCCCTCCGTTGTTACTTACTTCCTCTCTTCACAGCCAGGCAGACTTGGTGGCACATGGAGTACACAAGGCAGGCAGTGGCCGCGCTGTCCACCCCACCACTGAGGGGCAGGAAAAAGCCTGCCTGGGATGGGCCAATCAAACACAAGTGTTAGCACAGCCACAGGGAATGATGGGCCCCAAGATTAGCCCTGCCCGACCCAACCAACCTCAATGAGGCATTTGCAGAAATGCAGAGATGCCTAGGGGTGTCAGCGCCTTCAGTGGGGGCAGAGGAAACGCCCACACCTGCCAGAATAAATGGATTTTCTAGAGGGAAAAGAGACCCTTTGCTCTGGGGTGTGTCTAAGGCTGACTCTCCACCCAGGAACTATAGACACACATGGGCACACTGTGAATGAGGGGGGTGAGCTATAGAACTCTCAAGTGTCACCAGACAGAGCTCTGGGGAGACTGTAAGGAGGGAGCCAGGCCAGCCAGACCACAGTGTCCAGCTGGCCTCTGGTGCAGACTAAATTCCCCACTGAGGCAGAGTGACAAAATGCTGTCCGTTGCTTGCATTAAGAAAAACTCACTGGAATAAAACCATAACAACCAACAGAACAAAGTGAGCTAGCTAGAAATGGGACAACTTGTTACCTGTTTGCTTCGTCTTAAAAAATCCCAGAGCCAGCAGGCAGGTCCCAGGCTGCAGAGCAATGAGAGTGCTGAGTTTGGATGTGACTGGCCTTGCCCAAAGCACACCTGCCTGCTTGGCTGGGGCAATTCCCCAGGGAGACCCATGCTGGAGACCAGGGCTGGGTTCTCCCCAGACCCCCGGTCTCTATTTCAAGCACTTCATGTGAAGTGACAAATTTTAATTCTGACACAACCCAAGAGGTAGGTATCTGAGACACAGAGAGAAGTGCCCAAGGTCATGGCACAAGGGAGTAGCAGGGTTGAGGGCAAACCCAGGTAGTTTGGCTGCAGCCTCCTCCTGGCCTGGTACTCACCCTGGGCATGTTCTGAAAACCCACTGCAGAGCCCCCTGCTGCCCCCACCCAGGGCAAACGGTGGCAGCAGGTGGTAGCGCTCAATGACCCCACTCCCTCCCTGGAGTTGGGAACACACACCTTATCTCCTCCTCGGGACTGTGGTATTTCCACTCAATGGGCTCAGAGACTGGCTCCAGCAGGTCCTCGTGGCATGAGAGGGCAAAGTCCACCTTCACTCGGGGGTAGGGGCTCACCCTGCTGGCCTGTTGATGGAGATTCATGACAAAATGACATCCCCAAGCTATGGAAACCCTTAAAGCTCCCAAGGCCAACAGGAGAGCCGGGCTCCATCAGCCACTGGGCAATGCACATCCCAGCCACACTCAGGAGGACCCTAGAGCCAAAGGAGCATTGGGCAGGGTGTGGGGTCGGAGCCCATGTGCCCTGCAGGGGGATGGAGCCCTCGTGGCCCACAGGGGGATGCACAGCGGTGCTGCCCTGTTTGAGGACAGTTCAGTGGCTCCTCAAGAGACTAACACAGAGCTGCTATAAGACCCAGTGATTCCACTCCTGCGTAGACACATGCAAGAGAAATGGAAACACGCATCCACTCAAAAAACAGCATGCGGATGTTCCTAGCAGCATTATTCACACCAGACGAAAACTGCAAACATCCCAAATGCCCACGGATGGATGGGGGAACAGATCCTCTGCCCTGTGGAATGTTATTTGACAATACAAACGGAGGAGTCACTGATGTGCACTACAACACGGGCAGACCTCGAAGATAGCACGCTGAGTGACAACAACCAGGCACAGAAGACTGTAGGACGTCTGTGGAACGCCCAGAGCAGGCAAGTCCGTAGAGACAGAAAGCAGACAGAAAGCAGATGGGTGGGTGCCGAAGCTGTGGCCGGGGGTTGGGGGTGGAGGGATGGTGGGAATGGGGAGTGACTGCTCCATGGACACCAAGTCTCTCTTCTGGTGGATGGAAATGTGCTAACATTGACTCCATGAATATACTAATACTAAAAACCACTGAATCATGGTACATCGGGTGGTTTTGGGATTATAACTCAACAGAGCTGCTGGACATTCTGCCGTAATAGTGGCTTACAGAAGTGCAGAGCTCTAGGTTCTGAGAGACAGAGCCGCCAGCTCGGAAGGGCCTTGCTCACACTCAGGGCTCTCAGACACCGGCTTGCTCACACCCCCAGACTGTGTCCCAAGAAGGGGATCTGCCTGGGCTGTACACACTGCCTGTTTGTTCTGCCTGCCCTTGCCACCCCCCCATCTCGGTGGCCCCCTGGGCTCCAGGCGGAGTCTGTTTCCTGGTGTCCCAGGCTCCCACCACCAGGTTCCTGTCCTGAGCCCTCACTCTGTGTCTGAACAATTGAGAAAGGATTCTTTCTGCACCCTCCAGCCCTTGCTCCTTCCCGACTGGACTTTTCACACCTTTTCACACATGGCCTCGGGCGTCTCACATGGGCATCTATGAAAGCACTTACCGCCAGGTTTCGAGATGAAATCTCTGCCCGGTAGCTCCTGACATCCTCCAAATCCAATGTGGCCGTCAGGACTTCCTGGAGAAGGAAATTTCGAAGAGAAATCATGATTTCCTATTTTTGTTACTGCACATGTAATTTGATCACTGTTATAGGTGTTGCATGAGAATGTGTCACACCTTCTAAAGCAGGGGGTGAGGACCTGTGGATCTTTAGGGAGTCAGGGTCAGGGGACAGTAGGCATTGTTGCCAACCCAAAGCCCTGTTGTTGCTACCAGATCTCCACTGCATTCAGACACTTATCAGTGATCCGTTAGTTACTGCAGGAGGAATAGGTCTGTCAGTGTCTGCCAGGGGCTTCTGGGAAAGCTGCTCTTTCCCAGAAGAGACACAGGGGCTGGGTGTGGTGGCTCATGTCTATAATCCTAGCACTCTGGGAGGCTGAGGCATGTGGATTGCTTGAGCTCAGGAGTTCAAGACCAGCCTGAGTTAGAGTGAGATCCCATCTCTAAAAACACCCAGGTATTGTGGTAGGCACCTGTAGTCCCAGCTACTCTGGAGACTAAGGCAAGAGGATCACTTGAGCTCAAGTGTTTGGGGTTGCTGTGAGCTATCATGCCATAGCATTGTGCAGCGGGCAATAAGTGAGACTCTGTCTCAAAACAACAACAAAAAAAGACACACTGGGAACAAAGGGCTCTTTTTTGCTTCTAAACATGGCTATATGAAGATGTGATGGCTGGAGCTGCTGCAGCCATCCTGTGAGCACGAGGAAAGGCAACTCAGAATGAAGCCAACATAAAGGTGGTGCCTGAGAGGAGTGACCCTCCTATTCATATCAACATTGGGGCAGAACTAAAAATTACTTTTCATTGTTTTTGTGCAATTAAAATTTATTTTCATTTTTGGTAATAACAGCTCTCCTTTCCTTTTTGCTTCAGAAAAAAAAAAAACAAAAGTGAAAGTGACACAAATCTATCTATGAATTTTTTCATCTACTGTCTCTTCTCTATGAAGGAAATTAAATTCCAATGCAGTAAAATATATTGGAGAAACTCTGCCCCTAGGTTAACATACATCATTAGAGGTGGAGAGTACACAGCTTTTATCAGCTTCTCAAAGAAATGTGTGGCCCCAACAGGGTCATAACCCCCTCCCAAGGGGTGACTTAGTTGCTGGTGAGAATCATGAGGTTATGATTCTCAGATTTGTTGTTTTTGTTGCGTAAATCATGACCATTCACATCCCTGGGTGCCCTCAGCATCACAGTGGTACTTCTCAAATGTAACAGCTCCCCTGGGTCTCTCCCTCACCCTGCTGGCCACTATGTGTTCAGCAAGTCCCCCAGAATAAGACTACACCCACTGGAGCATTCTGGGGTCTCCACTCCTGCTCTTCAGGACTCAGGGACAGTGTGGGACAGCCGCCCTCAATAGTCCAGGCTGTTCACTCTGTGCCTAAGCACAGCCCCCCGCTTGTGGCCTTGTGTGGCAGGAGTCCCCCCAAAGGCTGAGTGCAAAGGACTCATACGCTGCCATTGCTCTCATCTGTCCAGTGCCATGCATCCTGTGCTGTGAGATCAGTCAGGCCCAGAACTCTAGGACAGGAATTCCTCCCTTGCCAACAGGGTGAAGAGGGGGAATGAAAGTAGGTGGGGCACCCTGTGGGGGCTTCTCCATGGTGTCCTCACTAAACACCAGGACAGGGTGAAGACCAGAGAACTGACGGGGCCAGGGGGACACACTGCACACACAGCTGCACACACGCTCGCTCATTACCACATCATCCAGAGAAAACTGGGACCCCTGAGCAAAGACACTCCCGTTCATGGCTATCATGGCACAGCCGTCGTAGTAGAGCCGGTCCCCGTCACAGCCTTTCTGGTTGGCCAGCAGGTAAATCCCCCCGTTCTAGAAAAGGCAGAACCGATAGTGTAGTTGTTAGAGGGGGTCCGTCACCCTAACCCACCACTAGCTTAAACTCGGGAAACTAGGCCACGCCAGCTCATGCAGCTTCCAGGCTTTCTCCCTATCCCCCGATGCTGCCTTGCCATCATGAACGCCCCCACCCAAACACGGGAAATATAGAGCCCACAGCGGCAATGCACTGGCCTTTCTAGGTTCCAGTACATGATGCATCTATCTGTGGTTCATAACAGCCCTGCAAGGCACAAGGCAGGCCCTCTCTCCTCCTTAAGTAGATGTAATGAGCACAGAGAAGCCAAATCTATACATGACGAAGCTGAGATTCAAACCCAGCTCAGCTGGATCCACGCCTGCCCCGTGAATGACCCCCTCTCACATCTCACTGCCCCAGAACAAGAATGGCAAATGCGTGGGCATATCCTGTGCCCCCATGATGCCCATGGCGGAGTGGCATGTTCTGGTTCCTGGTCGCCGTGGAGATGGTGACAGGACTCTGGCTTGCACAGCAGCTATGTGAGCTACCTGAGGCTGTGCGAGGGAAATGCCAGGAGAGTAGTCGGGCAGCTCCAGCGCAGGATGGAATTATAAGCAGCAAATGTCCACTGTGTATGAGCCAAGCCATGCAGCAGGCACTGCGGATGTGGGGCACTCCGCGCAAAGTCTCTGCCAAGGGCACATGCTCTGCCAGCCTGGCCTGACACCTACCTTGGTGGTGGCCATGGTCACCAGATCTACCCTGGTGTGGGCTTTGCGCAGCACGTGGTGACTGCCTGAGGCGTTGGTCATGATCTCCACGCCGTCCAGGCCCATGTCGATGTGGGGGCTGCAGGGAGGAGGTGGAGGAGGCAGAGAAGAGACGGGCAGGCTCCTCTAACCCCATCCTGTGCAGCTGTCTGCTCTCTCCCGCAGCATCTCCACGGCCCCGGCCCCAGGACATCACCAAACCCCAGGTCCTTCCAGCTGGCCCGTGGGAGCCTGGGACTAGATGGCAGGGTGCAGGGGCTGACCTGTGTGGTGTCCAGAGCTCCTCGCAGATCTCACTCCCAATGCAGGTGTCCTGGGTTGCCAGCACTGCGTCTCCAAAGGGCACTGTTTCCTGCAGTCGGAAGGTCAACGGGCATACTTGCCACACCCTATTTGGGCTATGTACTGACCCAAGACCCTGGACGTCCCCAGAAGACCTTCATGAAGGCTGTCACTGTGTTCCAAGCCCTAAATTGTGCTCTTCTTCCATCTGGAACATTTCCAGCCCAGGTGGCCAGTCCTGGCTGCCCCCGCTTGGCTGGTCCCTAAGGCCTCTGGTCACACCATTCATTAGCCAGGAGCCCTGCTCTGAAGTGCCATGGAGATGATGATGACAGCTATGACAAACTGTGACTTAGCTATGAAGTGTCTGTCCCCAGGCATAAATCACTATCTTCGTCATAACATTAACAGCTGTTTATCAGGTGTTTCTTTCTTTCTTCTTCTTTTTTTTTTTTTTTTGCAGTTTTGGCTGGGCTGGGTCTGAACCCACCACCCCCGGTATATGGGGCTGGCGCCCTACTCCCTTGAGCCACAGACGCCGCCCTATCAGGTGTTTCTTTTGCGACATGGCACTAAGTACTTTTTCTGCTCTCTTGACAGTGGTACTGAGGAACCCTGGGCCAGTTTCTCTCCATAGACAGAAGCAGGGACACAGCCAACCTTGGAGGTTGGGCCACTTCCAAGACTCATCCTTCCTTCCTTCCTTCACTCACTCCACTGGTGTTCACTGGGCATCGTGGAGACAATGACAGAAACCCAGCCACTGCCCAGGGGCTTCCCGCCAGCCAGGGAGAGGGACGCCAAGTCATAAGTAAGTGGACACTCCTATGGAACACGACGTGGAGGACGGCAGGGCCACAGAGCAATATGGGGCAGGTGGTATGACTTAGACGTGAGGGGAGAGGCTCATCTGCACAGCAGAGGCCCTGATGAAATGTAAGACGGTCCAGGGGAGGTTCTCCAACTGCCCTCTCTTTCCCCACTCCAGAGCCTGGGGACGTGGCCAGGATAGCTCGATTTGACTCTGGGGTCTTGCACATTTGGAAGACGTTCCAGTGCCTACGCACAGGAATGCTTGTATTCCTGGCAGCCCAGGTGTGGGATGTCACGGATGCAGACAGGGCTGCCAATGTGGGCCAGTCACCTCCAAAGCTACCTCTGTCCTGTGATCACATGGTGACAGCTGTTGATTGCGGGGTCATTTGGCTATCCCTGCCACCCCCAACCCCCAAGCAAAGGAAGGTGGCTGAGCCGGGGACACCAAAATTATTATTCCCTAATAATTTAAATTGTCAATAGGACATTTTGCTCAGTCTAATTTCCCTTTAATCTGGGAAATGTAAGCCCTGAGGGAGAGAGGGCACTCAAGAGGGGGAAGCCGGTGGACGGCCCGGAGGAGGAAAGGCAGATGGGGCCAAGGAGGAGCCCAGCACACTCCATGCACAAGTCGCCTTCCTATGGAAAAATCCTGTAGTCCCAGCTATTAGGGGGCTGAAGCAAGAGGATGGCCTGAGCCCAAGAGTTTGAGGTTGTGTGAGCTATGATGCTAGGGCACCTCACCCAGGGCTGAGTGAGATTCTGTCTCTAAAAAAAAAGAGTGGGGAGGAGGGAGGGAGATGGGGGGTCTCAACGTATGGTAAACCTCTTAGGGGCAGGACACAATTATAAGAAGGACTTTACTTAACAAATGCAATCAGTGTGACCTAACTCTTTGTATCCTCAATGTCTCCTTCCTGCCTTTTGTACTTGTGCTAGCTCTGGTGTCTTCTCTTATTTGAATGTAAAATACTTTGAGGACTGAACTCTGACTTTTTAAATTTTTTTCAGTTTTTGGCCGGGGCTGGGTTTGAACCTGCCACCTCCAGCATATGGAGCCAGCGTCCTACTCTGTTGAGCCACAGGGGCCACCCTGAACTCTGACTTTTTTTTCTTGCCCAAATTCTTTGCTAAGAGACCTGGTAAATCATAACTACAAATGATAAAATATCATTAAATGAGTTTTTATTAATCTGGTATAAGTGCCTTATAGTTCCACCTAATTTCAGTATCACATCACATGACAGATAAAAGACCTCCCCCCCCACATCTTAGCACAACCCCCCCCCATCTTAGCACAACCATTCCTTTCTGCTGACTCAAGGTCTTTAGGCAACCTTAATTCTTTTAACCAAGTAACAACTGAGAAATCCCTAAAACCCACCTATAACTTGTAAGCCCTCCTTGGAGACGTCCCGCCTTTTCAGCCTAACCAACATATGCTTTCCATATATGGATTTACGGTTTTACCTCTAATTCCTGTCTCCACCTTACGTACATTTTCTTAAGACCTCTTGAGTCCATGTTCCCCGGGCCATGGTCATAGACATTCAGATCAAAATAAACCTCTCTGAAGTATTTTACAGAGTTTGGATTTTTCCACTGAAAGTTCCTGCCCTACATGGCCCACTGTTAGCCTAGAATAGTGATAACTGGCTGAAAAATGGGTTTGCATCCAAGGACTCACCTGCTTTGTCAGGTCCTGTATCATCCTAGGGAGAAAATACTCCTCTACCTGCCTGGAAAGAAAAACACCACAGATTTGAGGATAATTGGCTTGGGAAAGGAAGGAAGAATGGACTCTAAATTTTAACAAAAATCCAACTGAGAGCTTCTTAAGGTTGAATCAGCAAAGGAACTGCAGAGTGTTTACACAGTGCCACAAACTATCACTTTAAGAAGAAAAGCACGCAGAAGGCTGGGTGAGACCCCCGGGCATTTGGCCACATGAAACCACAGGGCCTTGGCTCTTGTAGGTCCCACGGCCTCTGCTTTTCCACTCACTGGTGTGCAGCTTGGCTGAGAGGTGTGTTTGGGGGGATTTGCTGAAAACAGGCCATGTTTCCCCATGTGGAAATTACTGATCCAGAAAAGTCACTGGCATTAATCCTGTATACAATGACAGAGTTGGAGTGAGTTGGCTTTGAAGCAGAGGGCGAGAGTGAGTTGACCGTTCACCTGTCCTGGAGGGCTTTCTTTTGTCTGATACTGCCTGGTCTTTGCATTGGAGGGGCAGGTGAGTATGAAGGGAGATGTTTAGGTGGCCGTCACATATACTTTCTTAATTAACCTGTTATTGTGGATAATTAAGTTAATATTTTAATATTAAAGCAACACAGTGTTACTGGCTTAAACCCCATTTGGTCAGAAGGAACTATTCCTCCACCTCCCCTCTATCTGCTGCAAGTAGATCTGGGTTGCTCTGATTTTGTTCAGAACTTTTTCCAATTCTGTGCATAAGTGAGACTGGCCTCCAATTTCTCGTTCTTGTATGGTTCTTGCTCAATTTTGCTATCAAAGTTATCATAGTTTAAAAAATAGCAATACACAAATACTGGAGAATATTTCTTCTTTTTCTATCCTTGGAACAAGTTAGTATAAATCCATAGCTAGCAGTTTCTTGAACATTAGGCAACATTGCCTATAGAGTGAGCTGGGTCTGGTGTTTCGTGAAGGTGATCTGTGGCGACTAATTTAATTTCTATATGGTGATGGGTCTTTTTGAATGCTTTCTTCTTCACTTATGTTAGCCAGCCATATATATTTTTTTATTATTTTTTTTTACTGTTTGGGATTCATTGAAAGTATAAAGAATTAGGTAACACTGATTGCATTTGTTAGATAAAGTTCTTCTTATTACTGTGTCCTGCCCCCAAGAGGTGTGCCATACACTGTGACCCCCATCTCCCTCCCCCTCCCCACTCCCTCATTTCCTCATCCCCCTACCTTGTATTAGCTCATCTTGCTTCTTGCTTCTCCATTCTTATGAAGTTTTATTAAGAAGAATGTGCTCCACCATGACCCCCCTTTCCTCTCTCCCCCTCTTTATCGTTTCTGATTGAGGTTATTAGAGATTTTACTTTTCTGTTTCTTTTAACCTGGCCAAAGGTTTATCAATTTTATTTTTTTTGAAAAACCAACTTTTGTTTCATTAACTTTCTGAATGATTCTTTCGTTTTCAATTTCATCTATTTAATTTTGGTTATTTTTTTTTCTTCTGCTGGGTTTGGGATTAGATTGTTCTTTTTCCAATTACATAAGATGGTCTGTGAGTTTGTTGATGTACTCCCTGTTTTTCAAATATAGGCAGCTAATGTGATAAACTTCTCTTAAGACTATTTTTGCTGTATCCCACAGATTTTGGTAACTTGTGTCTTCACTGTTGTTATCTTTGAGAAATTTAACTATTTCTTTCTTTCATTTCTTCCTGAATCCAACTATCATTCATCATAAGGTTAATTTCCAAGTCTTTGTGTGGGAATGAAGATTTTTGGTGAAGTTCAGTTTTACCTTTAGTGCCTCGTGGTCTGAGAAGATACAAGGTATAATTTCTATTCTTTTAATTTTGCTGAGGTTTGATTTGTGTCCTAGGATGTGGTTGATTTTGGAGTACATACCATGGGCTGATGAGAAAAATGTCTATTCTTTAGCTTGGGATGGTGTGCTTTCTATATGTCTATTAATACCATTTCTTCTAGGATCATATTTAAGTCCTTTGTATCTTTGTTTAATTGCTATTTAGAGGATCTGTCCAGTTCTGTCACATGGGTGTTGAAGTCCCTATTATGGTGTTATGGGACATCATATTGCTCAGACCCATCAAGGTCTGTTTCATAAATCTGGGAGATTTAAGTTGGGTGTACAAATATTTAAAATTGAAATGTCTTCTTTTTGTATTGTTTCTTTGACCAGTATAAAGTGTTCATCTTTGTCTTTCTTAACTTCAGTTGCCTTAAATCTGCTTGTATCTGAAAATAAGATTGACACCCCTCCTGTCTTCTAATTTCTATTTGCTTAAAATACTGTTTTCCATTCCTTAACCCTGAGTCTTGATTTGTCCTTCAAGGCTAGCTGTGTCTCCTGGAGAAGCATATAGATGGCTTGTGCTTTTTTATCCAATAGGCCAGCCTGTGCCTCTTCGGTGGTGAATTCAATCTATTGACATGTGTTGGGAGAACTGGAAAGTGTGGTGGAGTTCTATTCATCTTATTTTGTGAAAGTTTGTTGTGTAGCTTTACCCTTTGTGCCATTGTGGAAGCTAAGTTTGGACCTTTAGCCTCTCGGTATTTACTAGTGGTCCATTGTGATGGTCAGTGCTGAGAATAGGTCTAAATATTTCCTGTAGAGCTGGTCTTGTTGTGGTGAATCTCGTCAGTGCTTGTTTATCTGCAAAAGATCCGAGAATTTTGAAGCTTAGTTTAGCAGGATACAGAATTCTGGGCTGAAAATTGTTTTGTTTAAGAATGTTGAAGGTGGATGACCATGCTGTTCTGGCTTAGAAGGTTTCAGTTGAAAAGTCTGCTGAAATCCTAGTGGCTGTGCCTTGTAGGTCAATTGGTGCTTGCTCCTGGCTGCTTGCAGAATTTTTTCTTTCATCTTGACTTTGGACAAGTTCATTACAATGTCTTGGGGAAGCTCTGTTTGAGTTGAGATGACCTGGGGTTCAACATCCATCTGAAAAGAGTGTGTCGGGGTCTTTAGTAAAATTTGGGAAGTTTTCATTTATGATAGCCTCCAGTAGGGCTTGCATTTCTTTGGGACAATCTTCTTCCCCTTCAGAAATCTCTATTATTCATGTTTAACACTTTATGGAGTCTCGTATATCTATAAGTGCCCGTTCTTCTTTCTCCTTCATCTTTTCTGCCTCTTTAACTACCAAGGTTAATTTCAAAACTTTATCCTCTAGCTCTGAGGTTCTTTCTTCTCCATGGTCTAACCTATTTTTGATACTTTCTACTGCTTCTTTACGTTCCCTGATTGTCTCCTTCATTTCCTTAAGCTCCGCCATATCCTTTCTCTATTCTACATATCTCTCGTCTGACTTTTGGTTCTGTCTTTTCATTTTCTTGTCCATTCCTTTTATTGTTTTTATCGTCCATATTTTAAATTCCCTTTCTGTCAAGTCCGCTAATTCTTTTTTTTTTTTGAAAGCAGTCACTGTTTATTAACTGACCAGATTACAAAAAAAATCAGGGCAGATACCTTAGTTCACTCTTCTAATAAGCCTATTGATTTGATCTTCCCTGTTATCAGCATCTCCACCTTCTACAAAGTGGGTTGTTTTTTTCTTCATTCCCCCCGGTGGAGATGATAACTTAAAGGGCCACAAGAAGTTATTTGCTCCTTTGAAGCGTTTTCCAACAGTATAGATCTCATGAATCAGAGCCTCCAGGCAGATGATGCCGTATTTACCAAGAGATCGTGCAATCAAACTGTTATCAGTCAACGCAATTCATTTCTTATTGATTTTGCCATAACCACACTTGTAGATTAGCACATTTACTGACTTCAGATTTGGGTACCCCCATGCAATATATGGTTCTACAATCCTCAGCATGTTAATGGAAGCCTTGTTGAGCTTAACAAAAGTTCCATTGAAGATCTGGCGAAAGCGAAGAAGCTGCAACACTTTTCGGACCTTTGGACTCACACCATTGATACCTCTGATCCTGATGACAAATGCCAGTTTTGGTTCTGCAGGTGCATAGACGTTGCCAGCTTTTCTTGCCATCCTAGCCATCCGAATCTCAGTTCTGTACATCTGCCTGTATTCTTTATGATAATGCTTAGCTTTTTCATAGACAAGCTTCCTCCTTGCCTTTTGAAGCATTTTTTGGGCACACTTCTTTCTCAGACGCTTGATCTTCAGCTCTGCGAAATTCTTTCGCTTTTTCTTGAGGGTTTCTGGCACAGCAGGAACCTTCTTTTTCTTCTCTTCAACACCCTCCATGGTTCCAGCCGGAAAAAGAGGACCACTAATTCTTTATACATGGAGTCTTCTGCAGTAGCTGCCTCATGGTCCCTTGGGGGACCCTTGGGGGAATTCCCTTGGGGGAATTCCTCTGTTTTGGTTTTTCATGTTCCCCCAATTTTTTTGTTGGTTTCTTCCTTCTCACTGCCTCCTTTGCTTCAAATTACCTTGTCCCAGAGCTTAGGTCTTGAAGTGGCCTCAGCCTGAGCAAACCCCAACTCTTTCTCATGGCCAAATAAATAGAAGTCTTTGCTCTTGATGACAATAAGTTGCAATATGTCACCAAGACATCAGGTGGTGCTGTGGTTTTTTTTTTTAGGACACAGAGAGCACAGCCAGTAACCTCTATGGTTCTTATTCCAAACTTAGTTGCCTCTGGTGATCACCTGATTGTTTCTTAAGCATTCAGACTCTGCTGGGTTGGGATTTTAAAGCTCACAAGAATCCTTCAGGGGCAGGTCTAACAGTGTCACCTGACTCCAGTTCCCATGGGGTGCAGGAGTCCCTCACCCTGTCCCAAGAATGGAGTTCTGATCATGGCAGGTGGAATTAAGATGGCAGTGTTTTAGGCCTCTGCTAAGACCTTCTCATGACCTTCCTGCAATGTCAGCCCCCTGGCTGCTGAGACCTTCTCAGTATGTCTGTCTTACCAGTCACCAAACCTATGGCAAATCCACTCCAACAGGCATTCAAATCTGGTTGTTGTATACTGTTCGAGTCTGCCCACTATTCCAAGCTTTCCACTCAATTTGCAGCTTCCCCCAACAACTGAAAACTCCAGAAAGACTTCCTCCCATCCTGGACCTCCACGGGGGGCCAGCTGATCCCAGCCAGTCACAATTACTTGCCTAATTCATCAGATTTCCAGCGTTCTGGATTATATGCCATATCCAGCTCACCACCTCCTCGCTATGCTCCCTGAGGTATGACTCTGGATAAGGTCCCCATGCCAAGTATAGCTGGGTTTTCTCTTTTTCCCCAGTCATTCTAGGAGAGCTTACCTGAACGATCCTTCTGGTCCTCCATTGCTCTACCCACTCAACCAGCCATATTTTTTAAGAAAAGTATTCATTTCATCTGAATTTTCCTATTTATTGGACTATGCCAGCTTTCATCCTCCCTTTATTCTCTGTATCCTCTGGTGACATGTCTTTAATTATTCCTAGTATTGTCATAGATGCTATCTCTTCTTTTCTCTTGGGCACTCTTGCCAGTTTTTGTTTTTAAGACAGAGTCTCACTTTGTCACCCCCAGTAGAGTGCCATAGCATCATAGCTCACAGCAACCTCAAACTCCTGGGCTCAAGCGATCCTCTTGCCTCAGCCTCCTGAGCAGCTGGAACTATAGGTGACTGTCACAACACCCGGCTATTTTTTAGAGATGGGAGTTCTCACTCTTGCTCAGGTTTGTCTGGAACTCCTGAGTGGAAACAAAACACCTGCTTCAGCCTCACAGCGTGCTAGGATTACAGGTGTGACCAACCACACCTGGTTGCACTCATTCTTAAATGATACTTTGGTTGATTATAACATTATAGGTTTCCAATTACTTCCCCTTGCATTTGTGTAGCCCAGTGATTTTCAACTGGTGTGCTGTGAAAATTTTTAAACATCATAAATTAAATTATTTTTGAAAGAAGTTTGAAGCACAGTTAAGTGTTTTTTTGTTTGGTTTGGTTTGGTTTTTGAGACAGGGTCAACTTTTTTTTTTTAAGATAGGGTCTCACTATGTCACCTTTGGTAGAGTGCAGTGGTGTCACAGCTCATAGCAACCTCAAAATCTTGGGCGTAAAGGATTCTCTTGCCTCAGCTTCCCAAATAGCTGGGACTATAGGTGCTTACCACAATGCACAGCTACTTTTTTGTTGTTGTTGTAGTTGTCATTGTTGTTTGGCAGGCCCGGGCTGGGTTCGAACCCACCAACCCTGGTGCACATGGCCGGCGCCCTAGCTTCTGAGCTTTAGGTGCTGAGCCAAGTGTATTCGTTTTTTTGATCAACATAATTTAAGTGTGCTGTGAAAGTTTAACTATAGGTTCCAGGGTTAAACTATAGATTGCTATAAGACAAAGTTGAAAAACATTGGTCTAGCCACTGACTTCTACCTCTGCTGCCCTAAAGCAGTACCTAACCTAGCTGCTGAATCCTGGCTACTTTTTTTCCTTCTGGCTACTTTTGAGAACTTCTCTTTGTCTTTTCTGTTCTGCAGCTTTGTAGGGATGTTTCAAGATGAAAATTTCCATTTGGGATCCATTGCAATTAGAATATCTGAGGACAGAGTCTTTTAACTAGTCCGTAAACATTTCTACTTTCCTTCACTTCATTATCTCCCTTTTCTCCTTCTGAAACATGAGACCCTTGTGACACACTTTCGCTCTGTCCTCTGTTTCTTAACTACCCTTTTAGCTTTTCTTTCTTTTCTTTTTTTTTTTTTTTAAGATGTTCTCTAAAAACTGAATTCTGGAAACTTTGAGAGGTGGGGAGAATCTACCATTCCGTTCCCTAATCCTCTACTTGGCTATGGTTAATCTGTAGTTGATGTTCACATTATTTTTTTAATTTCCAGAAGTATTTGGCTTTTTTTCTATTTATGATTGGTTTCTTCTTACATTTTCTTTTCTTTTTTTTTGAGACAGAGTCTTAAGCTGTTCCCCGGAGTCACAGCTCACAGCAACTTCAAACTCTTGGGCTTAAGTGATTCTCTTGTCTCAGCCTCCCAAGTAGCTGGGACTACAGGCACCCACCACAACACTTGGCTATTTTGCTGTTATAGTTGTCATTGTTGTTTGGTAGGCCCGGGCTAGATTTGAACCCGCCAGTTCTAGTGTATGTGGTGGGCGCCCTAGCCGCTGAGCTACAGGCACTGAGCCTCTTCTTACATTTTCTTTCTTTTTCTTTTTTGAGACAGAATCTCAGGCTATTGCCCTGGGTAGAGTGCTGTGGCATCACAGCTCACAGCAACCTCAAACTTTTGGGCTTAAGTGATTCTCTTGCCTCAGCCTCCCAAGTAGCTGGGACTACAGGTGCCTGCCACAATGCCTGGCTATTTTTTAAATTGCAGTTGCAATGTTGTTTTTGTAGCTGGCCAGGGCCGGGTTTGAACCCACCACCTTCAGCATATGTGGCTGGCACCCTGCCTACTGAGCTACAGGTGCCTCCTCTTCTCACATTTTCTGAGGTTCTCTTTGCTCTCATTATATTAGGGCATACTTATTCTACATTACATGCAGACCTCTGCAGGTCTGTGTCTACTGTCTGCTTTTTTTTGTATTTTGTTTTTGCTGGTTCTTACTCTTTGTGCCTTATTTCCTTGTCTGTTTTGTGGTTTTTCACTGTGAGCTCCTACTTTTCCTTAAATGCCCTGAGTCTCCTTAGGCTACATAGGTAGACAGAATTCCAACACCTGTGGTTCCAAATTTCTAGGCAACATTTCTCCAGCCCCCTTGCTCTGTGTAGCAAGGCTGTCTCAGTGTCCTTCAGTGTGAATACAGCCCTCAGAAGACACAGCCTCGTGGAGGTGTCTCCTATTGGATCCCCACTTTGTGTGGTCTCTCCCACGCTTTCATGAAGTTGTCAATGCTAACCCTCAAGGTCTCCAGGCTTAGAAAAGCCCTCAGGGATAAATTCAGCTTTGCACTTGCTTATCTTATCTCAGGGCACATGGTTTTATTTTTTTTGTATAGACTCCATTTATTCCATACCAGCTCAGTGGTGCATATTTGGATATGAGATATAAATGCAGATTCATTATTTCCAGCATGTTAATGGTTTCAGCTTGTAAGGGTCATTCAGGTACCTGAACTGCTGAATCTCTAGAAAAGGCAAAGCAGCAAAGGGGTGAACAGCAGATAAGAGTTGCCAATGGTTCTACCTGAAAGATGGGACGGGAACTGTAAGGGGTGACGAGGGACATCCTTTCCACCTCTGCAGGAAGAAAGGACTAGATTACAATGCTGGTGACTGCAGGAGGGAGTAACAATGAGCAGTGAGCTCGCGCTCCCTCCAGAGGCCCAGAGCAATCCATGTGGGCAGCACCAGGTTCTAGAGGTGGGCTGAGAAACAGCTGGAAGAAGCTGATACCTGGACCATCTCCCCAGCCCTGCACATCATCCTACTAGAGACCAGAGTCAGCACCAGAGAGACACCAGGTGCTAGAACACCAGGCTGGGGAAAGCAGGTAGGAAGGTCAGTCTTCAGGCTGAAGATCAGGGCTCACGTAAAGTAAAAGTCCAAGGAGCCGAGTATGGAAGCTCAGCCTAGGAGATCAAAAGATGGCTCTTTCTGGAGAAATTATCTATATTCATCTCAATATATGTTAAAAAGACATTTCATAAACTCAACATCTATTCTCTATTAATTGAAAAAAAAAATCCAAAATAAAAGTAGCTATAGGTAGATATAAACCTGAAACCCAATGAAGAAACATAAAAAAATAAGTAAAGTCAGGAAAAAGACAAAACTGCCCAAAGAATTTTGTCATAGGGCAGCGCCTGTGGCTCAGTGAGTAAGGCACAGGCCCCATATACCAAGGGTGGCGGGTTGGAACCCGGCCCAGGTCAAACTGCAACAAAAAACAGCCTGGCCTTGTGGCGGGTGCCTGTAGTCTTAGCTACTCAAGAGGCTGAGGCAAGAGAATCGCCTAAGCCCAAGAGCTGGAGGTTGGTGTGAGCTGTGACTCCACAGCACTCTACTGAGGGTGACAAAGTGAGACTCTGTCTCTAAGAAAAAAAAAAAAGAATTTTGTCATGGAGATTATTTAGACCATTGTTCCAGAAATGTTGGCTAATACAAGTTAAGAAAATGAACTGATCTCTTGGGGGAGGAACATATTTATAAGAGGGGCTTCGCCTGACAAATGCAATTATCCTCAATGTATCCTCTTTGTATCCTCAATGAATCCCCAACAATAAAAAAAAAAAATGAATTGAGAGGTGTAAACTTGGAAAGAAAAAATGAAACTAGTTGCACATTATGTATAATTTCTTTTCTATTCTTTCTTTCTTTTTTTTTTTGAGACAGAGTCTCAAGCTATCGTCCTGTATAGAATGCCATCATGTCATAGCTCACAGCAACCTCCAACTTGGGCTCAAGCAATCCTCTTGCCTCGGTTTTTGTATTTTTAGTAAAGACAGGGTCTTGCTTTTGCTCGGGCTGGTCTCAAACTTCATGAGCTCAAGCAATCCACCCGCCTCGGCCTCCCAGAGTGCTAGGATTACAGGTGTGAGCCACCGTGCCCAGCAAAAGGAGACTATAATTTCTACTTGAAAGAAAAACCAAGAAACTCCAGAGAATTACTAGACATAATAAAAGAGTTTAGCTAGGTGGTCAATTCCAAAGGCAACACACAAAAATGAGAAGTTTTCCTACATAAAGATATTAGCCCCTTAAAAATATGCTAAATGGTCCATTTACAACAGTAACAACAATAAACAAGTAGGAATAACTGTAAAAATACAGAACAGACTTTCTCAAGAAAGGGCAATTTTGCCCTTCATGGGATTTCTGGCAATGTCTGGAGACATTTTTGGTTGTCACATTGGTGGGCACCTATGGGGTGACTAGGGATGTTGCTAATTGCCTTACAATGCACAGGATACTCCCCACCCCCACCCCAGTAACAAAAAAATGATCTATCCCCATTTGTCAACTGGGCTGGAGGTGAGAAACCCTGATACACAGGATTATTCAAGATGGAAGAGACACTTCCCTCAAAATGACCACTGATCACTGATTGAGGACTGGTAGAATCTGTGATCTGTGATGGACTTGATTACAATTTAATCAACATCATCAAGACAGCCATGTCCAAATGGCACCAGGGGCCAGGAACCTGGTCCCGAGGTCTTACACAATCTCCTTCCATCGTGCAGGACCTAGGCTCCACGTGGCAAACGAGCTCAATCAACATCCAAGTACCACAAATCACACTCCTGTGCACCCGCAACTCACCGACTCCTGAACCATGGGGTAAACCAGCGCAGCTCACGATAGTTTGCTTCATTTGCCAAGGCCATCTTGGGTCTGATGAGAAGAATCCTCCTGCGGGCAGGGGACGAGGCAGCTCACACCAAGCTTCTCAGATGCACGTGCCATTGCTAGTAGCCACCACCACCAAAGACCAGAAGATCACACGGAGCCAGCTAGAAAATGGGGTACCCCTGAGCAAATCTCTTTCCCTCTCTGGGCTTCACTTTCTGTCTGTAGAATGGGTACCCACAGCTACATCCATCTCTGACTATTGACGATGACAGTAGCTCAGAGCCTGCAGGTGTGCACTGTGATGGCAACTGATTACCAGGTCTGTAAGGAGACCTCTTTCACCTAGATTGGCTTCTGGCGACAGGACATGCATCCCTAAACACCACTGTCTGGGTCTCTCTCTTTCTAAAACCTGATGATGCCTGTGTCAATGGTGGTTGAGACCTAGAGAGACAAAGTCCCTCAAATTACCTGCTTGTCCCTCAGCCCTGGCCAAGGGCCAGGTATTTCTAAAAGCTGCCTCCTGACCATGGGCTGCTAGGGTAGGGGCACAGACCACCCCAGCCCTCCAGCTGAGCACCAGGGAGAGGCACCTGTCACCCTCCAGGGGCAGGGGACACCCACCTGTTGAGAAATATCACTCTGCAATTGTAGCGGACGTTCCGGTGCATCACAGGCCTGCAGGGGAAAGGGGAGGTGTGCATCTGTCTGCCTGGCTGTGAAAAGGCACAGCTAAAGCTCTGGAATCAAATGTTCCCTTTTAATATGAAGTTTCCTCAGACACTTGAAGGGAATAGCAAGGCTCTTCTGTGGCGTTCTCAAACTTAAAAATGAGCCGAAATGGTTCTGCTAGGGAGGTGACACAGACTCTAAGGCTGGAAGAGATTCTTCTCAATTAAGGGCAAAGTCATTAGTTCTCAGGGCTCCTCCCACTCCTCCTGGGATGCTCTCAGGATTTCCATGGCTGCCACCCCTCTGCCCACCCTGTGGCTGCTACCCCTCTGCCCAGCCCGTGGCTGCTCCTCAACTCTCTCTCACGTGCTTATGTCCTAATGGCCCCAGGTGCAGGCCCTCTGCCTTAGTCCCCTGCCCTGTACCTCTCCAGCCTGACTTCTCCTGCTCATGATCCAGCATATCACAGGCTCCTAGGTCCAGGCTCCAGCACAGAACAAATCCATTCACTGCTCCAAACTGGCACCTTCCCAGGAGCAGGCATGATGCTTTGTGCTCATGTCACCTTTCTAACAACCTGCTATCTCAACAGCAGATAAGGGGACCCACGCTGGACAAGTCAGGCGGCTTGGTGGGGAGTGCTCAATGGATATCATCATCGGTGATATCAACAATCATTGATGTGAACAAACTGGGTTCAAACTCCCATCTATGCACTGCTTGGAAGAGATGCCACTAAACAAATGTCACAGCAGGACGAACACCAAATGGCAGGACAGTACACGCAAGTCAAATGCTTAGAAAAAGCCAGCAAAGGTGCCACCTCCACATCAGATAAAGCAGAGCTGCAGGAGCAGAAATGGACATAGTGTGAAGCCCAGGGTAGGGAATCGGCTGAGCAAAGTGCGGTGCAGACACACACCAGAACAGCACGTGCAAGTCCTGCCTTGGGGGCTACACCCACAGAACCATCATATCGATGTGGAGGAGGTGAGATCATCCAGGAGACTCCCCATGAAACAATAAAGCTCACTGCATGCAACAGGATAAACCCTGATCCCCCCCATCGTGCAAAGCGTGCTCATGTGCACACCAGAGCTTCCAAAGACTATTTCTAGGAGCTGCCTCTGTGGGGAGAATGAAGGGGAGAGGGCTAACATAGGAACAAAATCCTATCTCAATATGATGCCTTCTATATCTCTGGACACATTCTACATCCCTGAGTGCAGGATGGTGCTGAAGAGAACACACCCTTGAACTCCCCTGGTTTCTAAGCTCACCCCTCCAAATGCTCGCACTGCCACTTACATCCCTACATCACAGATGATGTCCTGAGTGACAGGAGAGTCCAGAAGGGCAGCCAGGACTTGAAATGAATGCAACAGGGTATCTGACTCGTAGTAATGATCCCAGCATCCGTAGCCACTGCAGAGAGAGCACAGCAGGCAAGGTCCACACACAACCCAGGTGAGCTGGGGAGGGCAAGGCCTGTGGGCCAGTCAAATCAAAAAGTGTGGGTGGGAGGGATGGGGCCCAGGTATTGGTATTTTTCTGAAGCCTCCGATTGTATTGGACAGCCAGAGTCAGAAACACTATAAGAAACAATGCAATTCACTGCTACCCACCCACCCCAGGGTGTTTGTGTGTCTGTTCTCACCATATTTCCAACTCTGGTCCAAGCCTGTATCTTGCTCCTTTGCTTTTGGCAATTTCAATACCTATATGTACAGATACAGAAGTGGGGGAGGGGGACAATTTCAAGCACCTACGATATGTTCACAGGCAGGTGAAACACACTGCTGCAGTAGGTATGACAAAACCAAACCAAAATGCCCTGTGACCCGATGCAACTGTCCTTCTTGGTAGCCTGGCAGCAAAGGACAGCACACACCTGTGCACAGCTGCTCACGCCCGCAGAGAATGAGAAACAGGGAGGGCTCACAGGTCTGACCCTTAGCACCAGGGAGGAGGAGGAAGAGGGGAAAAAATTAACACCCTGGTAGTTTATTAACAAGTAGATGCCCAAGGTCATCTACAGAAAAAGGTGGAGCTTACAGGTTTACAACCCTGCAGCGGTTCCAGTGTTAGGCACCATCAACTAACTGGGACTGGGTGTCAGCTTCCAACATGCAGTCTAAAGAGGAGAACACCAGCCTCACTTCACACCAATTGGATTTGCTCTGAACTCTGATGAGATGAAAGTGGGTTGATATTTATTTATTTATTTATTGCAGTTTTTGGCCAGGGCTGGGTCACCTCCAGTATACCGGGCCAGAGCCCTCTCCTTTCAGCCACAGTCACCACCCAGGGGGTTGATATTTAAAAAAAGAAAAGATGAAGGTCCAAGACACATGGCTTATAAGATGCCAGCACTAGAGACGTTCTGTGTTTACTGCTGCTGGCAAACACTCTCACAGTAAGCAGTCCACACAAGATGTTCTGGGGTGACCACACCTGCAGGTTTGTCAATGGTGACCCCAGTTTAGGTGTAAGTATAATAGTCAGACCTTCACTTTCCAAGGTGAGTTGATATGAACCAAAATAAAATGGTGATTTCTCCACAACCACACTTTATTCTCTAAGCTGGCAGCTCTGCCTTATCGTACTACCCTCTTTGGGATGGCTTCTCCTTATGCCCACCCACCAGGAAGGCCCTCAGAAACTAGAAACCCTCCCCAGTGGTCAGCCACCCAGTCCAAACACCTCCAAGACTGCCAGTTCAGCCCCCCGCTGTGCCATGTGGAATGCCAGACATATCCCATGACAGGTTCATCCTCAGCGCTCCCACCTCCACCTCCAGACTTTTTCTACCCCTGACTTATATATCATATGTCCCCAGAAACTGCCTGCATTCCAAGGAACATCGGAGCACTTCCCACGGTGTGGTCATTATCCATTATCTTTTCCGTCCCCATGCCCAGGGCGGCGAGTTTCTCTGCTCAAGGCTGTATGCCGGACCCCGGGAAACCACTGCCGGGCCAAAGAGGGCGTTTGCCAGCCCCCGCCCCCAGACTCACTCTTTAAAATCCTCTGCAAATTGCCGTCGAAGTCCAGAGCCCACTGGTTGAGCGCACAGGTGGCCACGGTCACCTTCCGTCCCATCCTGGCTGCAGCCTCCAGGAAAGGAGGAAGGCCAGACGGCGGTAGGAACTGCTATCCTCCAAGTTAGGTGAGCAGGCCAGCGCCAGACCTTCCGGGTAACGGTGCTCTCGCCCCGCCCCGCTTACAGATAGCCCCGCCCACCAGGGGATCGCCCGGCGCTTGCCCCGCCCACCTGCCGAAGCCCGCTGTAACTGGAATGTAGAGCCCCTTAGCCACAGAGGCAGGCCCCGCCCTCCGCGGATAGCCCCTCCCCTCCCTCTCGCCCAGTGGTCTGTAGAAGCGCCCGGATCCGGCCGCGCCTGCGCAACAAGGAGGCCGCCAAGCCACCAGTCAGGGCGGAGCCGCTTCCGCCAGTGGACGCTGAAGCTTCAAAGCGTGCAGTTGTGGGAGGCAGCCTGGCCACTCTTTTTAAATTTTATTCCACGTCCTCTCCTTACCACCAGCTTAGCCACGTTTTATTTTCATGCGCTTTTAAAGCTTCCAAGTACACCAAAGGAATAAAGTGTGGGAGAAAGCATTCCTGCCCTCTCTGCCTGGCAGCCGCAGACAGCAATTAATTATCCCTAGGGCCAAATAAATCTCCTCACTCTGGTGTGCTGCTGTAACTTGATTTTCTTCTCCTGTGGTATGAGATAAATTCTTTTATTTTTCTGAAGTTTGCTATTTCATTGTAGGAATAAAGCACAGTTTATCCATTCAATAAAGAAGTTGAAGTTATTAGTGTTTTGTCAACAGGCAAGCACAGGCGAGCGCCCACGGGCCCACAGCGCTGCTGTTTCCATTCATACAGGGTTCTCCTTGGAGGCCAATTTTTCCAGCAGCCTTGCTGAGTACTAGGGCGTGAAGTGTTCAGCTTTACTAAACACTGCCAATTCTCTTCTCCAGGCACTTGGGCCAATTCTCTACTGTCAGCTTCTCAGTTTTTCTTTTTCAAGTTTCATCTTTAGTCTACCTGGGGTGAGAACCCATGTTCCCATGTGAACAAGGAGCTGTCTCACCATCCTGCTAGGACAGTTTATCCTTCCCTGTCATACATGTACTTGTTTTCACATTTTAATCACTTTTCCTGTCTAGAAAGTAATTCTTCTTCATGACACACAATTTGAAAACTCCAGAAAAGCATAAGAACGTTATATGAGGTCTAACAATCAAGTTCTGGAGCTCATCCTAGAAAAAGTGCTACATACCTCCTTGCTGAGTATCACCATGATGATAGGGCAGAGAATGGCCTAGGGCAGAGAATGTGACTATCCTGGAAGATCTGGTCATTCCAGAAAATAAATACATTCTCAAAAAATGATGGGGACATGCTATTTGAACAAAGGGGCCAGTTTGAAGGGGTTCCCGCGGGCCAACTATGGGACAGCACAGTGCAGGATTAGAACTCAGTGAATTAAAAAACATCCATTAGTCCATATTGATAAAAAAAATAAATGAATTCTTTACAGAAGGCTGTCTGATAAATAATACTTTATGAACAAATGCTGAAGGAATGATGAAATTAGAAAAGCGAAGTCAGTGATTCAGGCCAAAGTCCTCGTTAAAGGGTAAATCACTGACTGAAAGATTCTTGAGAATATCATATTTACACAGTGTCAAAGTATCTCATCCAAAAAATCACTCATGAATCACAACAGAAAAAAGGGGGACTTCTGGCAGAAACCACCACTACGATCAAACTTATCAACAATAGGACAGTGACATTGTGCTGCTTCCTGTCATGATACCCTCAACACACAACCTATTGGAGGCCAAAAAGAAAAAAAAAAACGCATAACCTCAATGCATGGTGTGGTTCCCTGATTGGGTCCTGGGGCTTAAAAAGGGGTTGTCAAGGTCATTACTGAGACAATTGGGGGGGGGGGGGGAATTGGAGATGGACAAATGAGAATAGCTTTGAATTACTGTTCTATTTCCAGAGTGTGGACATTTTTGTTTTAGAAATGTAAGAGAATGTCCTTGCTCTTAGGAGATGGATATTAAAGTATTGGGGGGAGTATCATGGTATCTGCAGCTAACAAATGGCTCATGGGGGAAAAAGGAAAATAAAAGAGAGACAGCAAGCTAGAGCTGGAGAGGGGTTAATGAAATGTGGCAAATTGTTCATAGCTGTTCAGTGTAGGTTTGGGTGTTTACTGTGTGTTGAACTTGTTTGTATGGAGGACCACAAGGATATGCAGACCAGATCTCTCTGCCATTAAGGCCTGTCACCCTAGCTGCTGGGTGTGTGGTCAGCAGACATCTTACCTGCCTACCCCTCCAGGGCTGCCTCACCCAAAGCCAAGTAAGTGCTTGCAAGGGTGGCCGGTGTCCAATGACTAATGGTGGCAAGAACATATGGCTGACCATTTGTCCCCAACAGGACAACTCCAATGGGCTCTCTTATCACAGGAGCTTCCCTAGGGCTTGGCAGAAGCTCCTGCCTGCACTGCAGCTTTCTCCCATTCCTCAATCCTGCTTCTTCCCTGCACGTTAGTGTGATCACTAACCAACATCTTACCATAAACCACTTCAGAGTCACTTCCAGGGCTCAGCTTATGACTGTCTCCTAGCAAGAGCCTTCCCTGACACCTCTAAATGAAGTTGGTGCCTCCTACACTTGAGTCTTTTTTTTTTTTTTTTGCAGTTTTTTGTCAGGGCCGGGTTTGAACCCGCCACCTCTGGTATGTGGGGCCGGCGCCCTACTCCTTGAGCCACAGGCATCGCCTACACTTGAGTCTTATCCAGCTTCATTTTTCTCCATTCCACCTTTCATCTTCGGACATCCTGTTTACTCGTGTTTATTGAGGATCCCCTTCCTAAGATGAGTCCCAAGAGCAGGTATTTTATCCGCTGTGCTCATCACTGTGTACCTAGGGTCTAGAACAGCACTTGGACACACTGGATGCTCAATAAATGTGTGTCGCGTGCCCTTGAAGCCCCATGGGCGAGGAGGAAACTGAGGCACCGGGGGGCCCACGCCCTCCAAGTCTGTGGATCAGCGAGGCGCGTCCGCAGCGTGGCCCACCGGGCCTCTCTCCTAATCCCAGTCAGTCTCGGGTGTTCCCGGCCCTCACTCTCCCCAGACCCAGCAAGCGCGCTCAGTCGTGGCCCTTTGAGACTCCGCGGCGGTGCAGTTGGGATCCGGCCGGCGCCGGGAGTCTGGAAGGTGAGGAGGCGGGGCGGGCCAGGCCGTCAATCTTCCTCTAGTCGCTGTCGAGTGGTGCGGGAGGTGGGCCGGGAGTCAGCTCAGGTGCTTCGGCCAATCGCGGCGCGCAGGGCTGCCGGTCGTTCAAGTCTCGCTTGCGATTGGTCGCCGAACGCAGCACGTCAGACCGGAGGCGGGACTGCAGGAGGGCTCCCCACGGCCGGGACGGGGGTGGGACGCGGGTTTCTGCGGAGCGCTTCGCCACGCACAGGTGAGGGTGAAGCAGGTGGGGGCGTCCAGGTGAGGTGGGGGCTCCCAGGGGAGGTGGAGAATCCATGCTCTGGTGGGCAGGGGGCGCGTGCGCAGGTGAGGGGCCAGAGTGGGGATGTGGCGTCACAGCTCACAGCAACCTGAAACTCCTGGGGCTTAAGCGATTCTCTTGCCTCAGCCTTTCGAGTAGCTGGGACTATAGGCACCTGTCACAACGCCCAGTTATTTTTTGGTTGCAGTTGTCGTTATGTGGCAGGCCTGGGCTTGGTTCCAACCTGCCACCTCTGGTGTATGTGGCTGGCGCCCTAGGCGCAGAACCACAGGCACTGCACCGAGCCTGGTGTGTTGCTTTTGAAGAATCATTTTAAAGACACATTGTAACTCACCAATAAGACATCAGACTTACTGACACAGAGTAAGCTTGTTCTTTTTCACAGTTGCTGAGTATTGTGGGTGGGTGTTATTTATTTATCTCATTATTTATCTCATTTTCTTATTAATTCTTTAGTTGTTTACATTATTTTGCAAATATATGCAGCAAACTCTGATGGAAATTCTTGCATCTGTGTGTTTACATAGCCCTTAGAGTATTTCCAGGATAAATTCCTACCTGCTGTGTCATCTTCTAGGTCTACCTGACCTCTAGAAGACGCTCTCTCCCCCTCACCAATTCTGAGTTGTAAAATTTTTTTTTATCTTGAAATCCAGTTGGGGGCATACCTCTATTTTTCAGTCTCTACCACTTGTAGGAGCAACACATTTCTAAATGGACTATCCCGCTGCCCAAGTCATAGCTAGCATGAGAGATGATCAAAAGACTGATTGTTGTAAGCCACTGAGTTCAAGGGTAATTTGCTATGCAGTTGATAACCAAAATACTCTGTGGCTCAGCAGTTTGGGCTTTGCAGCCTTCCCTACCTGTGTGAATCTCATCTGGGTGAGCTCAGTTGAGCCCTGTCTGGTGCTGGCGACAGGGTGGACCAGAGCTGGCTCTCTCAGGTGAACACTCAGGGGTCCTGAACACTGTCAGCTCCCTGAGGGTTTTCCCCTTCACTGTGTCCCCTGCAGGGCTGTGTTCAGCGTGTTCAGTGTGTGCAGAAGCTTCAAGCAGGCCTGGTGGAACAGGAGAATCCAGGCATTTTAAAGGGGCCAGTTCAGGAGGGAAAGCTTCCATTTCTGCTGTGAAGCCACGGGACAGGAGGCTGAAGGTAAGTGCCTCTTAGCGCCCTTGACCCTGGCGCAGGCTGTGACTTTGTACCTTTGAAAAAGTAAAAACAAACTGGTTAGCTGTTCTCAAGCGTTGACTGCTGTGTGTGCGTCTTGGGGGTAAAATAGAGCACACCTGTGCACCTCTTGCCTCTGTTTCCAGCTATGTACTGCCAAGACCTTATATGTTTATTACAAAATTCAATGCTTGTGACAGATGAGCTGACTCGGGGTGAATGAACTCTGTAGTAAGATAAAAATAGTAATTTGGACTTGTCTTAGTCCCTAGAAGATAGACACACTTTGTCCTGTTGGCAATATTCTCCTTTTGACTTTTCCATTTCTACATTCTAAAGATATTTGTTGCCTTACTTTTTGCAATTTTCCAGTACATTAGATAATTGAAGGATAATGTTAGTACCAAGCATTGCCTCATAGATTGCTTGTCTATGACTTGGGGCCAGAAGAGTGGCAGGTATGTTCTTAGGGCTGGTGATGAAAACAGGGCAGTGTGAAAAATCAGGGTCACTGATCTGGTAAGTTTGGATTCGGACCAGTGAAGAAGACTCTCCATCAGGACAAGCCTGTGGTTGTTGCTGTTCAACAAGAAGGGACAGGAGAGCCTCTGCAGGGGAACTATGGAATACAAGCTAGGTGATTCCGACATTGATGTTGCTTAGAGTGTAAAATACCTCTTTTGGCATTTTGCTTCAATTCTACGAACTTGAGTGGAGTGACTGCCACTTGCCAGGTTCTGCATTCAATGTCAGGGGTGCTGCACAGAGACGGGGTCCCTGCCCATCAAGAACACTTCCCCCTGCCATGGACATCTTAGGAGCTTCACAGACTAACCCATGTGAACTGAATTAATGAGCCTCCACTTCTCACGCTGCATAATGAAAATGTCTTTCATCATTGAAATGTGTTAAATGAATGGAAATTTTTTAATCCAAGTGACAATGCTAACACTTAAAAAAACATGAGAATATTAAAAGATTTACCACAAAGTTCTTTACCACATCCACAGTCTGGCTGGGCAGCAGCAAACTTTTCATTCTTTTAGCTATTTTTATGTTGTTTATCTACCTATTTCTAAGCAATTTGCTTCCATTGCCCCCAGTTTTGCAGACTTCCTTCTGCACATCATAGTCAGTCAATAGCCACAGTTTACATGGTTGAGCCAAGTAATGTCCTATAATTATGGTTTGTTCTCTTTTCCCCCTTGTATGACTTTTTATTTTTCTTGTTTACCTTACTTTTTCCATTTGTTAAAGTTTCTGTGTATCTGTTACTAATTTTTCCCAGAATTCTCTAACAGAGCTGTCAGGCATATCAATTTTTCTGCACACTCTAACATAGCAAAACTATTTTATTTCTATTCTTTTCCAGCTGTTCACCTTGTGCTGGTGTGGACTGGCTCCTGGCTGGTCCTGCCGCTCAGCAGCCGTCCTGGACCTTGCTGTGGCCCTGCCCCTGGGCATCCCTTTGGGCAGCGGTCTTGGACCCCCACTTCCTTGGGTCTCGTGCCATCTTCTTTAAATACTAGTTCACTTGGGAATAGAATTCTAGGTCAAGAAAAAATTTCTCTCAGAATACTAAAGTTTTTCATCGTTTTCTTCTAGAATCTAGCTTGCTGTTGAGAACTCCAAGGCAACCCTGATTCTTAATCCTGGTTTGTCTCTGAAAGCTTTTAAGAGCATCTTTTTAAAAAGTCTGATATTTTAAAGTTTCACAGTTCAGAATATGTTCTGGAAATGAGGGTGTCACTATTTCCCAAATTACAACCATGTGGAGCAGCTGTGGGTACCTACAGAAATTCTCTTTCCTGTCCCCTGTTTTCATAGGGTGATTACTGGTCTAATTATGAGAGCCACTGGTCTGGTTCCCAGTAGTGAAGCAATGCAGGGGACTCAGGATGCCTGCTCTTGGGGTACTTATGTTCCACTGGGGGACCAGGGGAGAGACTGCACACATGTATACAAATGAACAATTCTATATGGTGAGGAGAGTTGTTAAGAAAATAAAAGGTGGAGGGCTTCGGCAAGGAACCCAGGGAGCAGCCAATTTACATTGGCTAGAAGGAAGGTCTCCAGAGGAGGGGAAGGTCTCCATGAGCCCAGAACAAGGACACCTGCAAATGTGTTCTGGGCAGAGGAAGTAGCAGGCCCCACAAATGGGGTGAACTATATTTAAGGATGAGTAAACATCCCTGTGTCCCTGAACAGGGGGGGCAGTGGTAGAAGGGTGTGTGCGAGGTGGGGAGGGAGGCTGTGAGAAGTGGGAGTGTTCTGAGGATAAACTGAGACCAGCAAGAGCAGGTATGGGAAGGCCAGGGGGACATGGCCGCAAGCTCCAGGAGGGAGAATCTAAGATGGGCCGTATCTTCCCTGCCCAGAACCTGCTGTTGGGCACAAGGCACACTGGGGAAGTGGACGAAGGAGACCAGCCCCTGCAGGCCCTGAGAGTGGTGGACGCAGGAGGGAGAGCTGGTGTCTGTTCTCTGTGGGACAATCTGAGCAAAGTGTCTTCTTCCTGCAGGGCCTAATGGCTGCAAAATCCCAGGCCAGCACCCCCAAAAACAAGAGTCCAGGCAGCGACTCCAATGGCCAGGCTGCATCTCAAGGACAGTGGGGCCGTGCCTGGTAAGGATCTTGCCTCTTCTCCCAGTTGGAAAATATAGTGGGCTTTTAGAGGTTTTTAGCCTTTGGGATTTTATGGACCCAAAGCAATAAATGACTTATTAAACATTTTTTGTTATCAAGTCTAATGGAAGGTAAGTAGTTTTCTACTTTATAGAATAAGAAATTAAAAAAAGAAAAACTAGGATATGCCATCCTCAAACAAGGTAGAAGGATATGGACTTTCAGGGCAGCCGGTTCTCTCCCACTGCCCTGGGTCAGGATGCTGTTGTCATGCTGTTTGTCATAGAGTGATGGGACCTTGGCGTGGGCCACGGTCTTTCCTGGCTGGAACTGAACAAGCCAGGGTGGTAGTGAAAGGCCTTCCTGCTCTTGTGTCCTGGGCCCAGGGCTTCTCAGGGGTGCCCACAGATCCATCCATCTGCCAATGGATGGCAGTGGGGCAGGCATAAAGGGTGGCTCCTTTAGCAGCGGGGAGGGGGAGGGCGTGGCACTAGAGCTGAGCCTTCTCTCACGGTGCTGTGGGCTCAAACAGTGGGCCCCTACATGCGGTCATCTCGGACTCCTGCGCGAGGTCAAGGGATCGGGGATCCCACATGACCAGCTGTGTCTGCCCGGCAGGGAGGTGGACTGGTTTTCCCTGGCGAGTGTCATCTTCCTGCTGATTTTTGCGCCCTTCATCGTGTACTACTTTATCATGACCTGTGACCAGTACGGCTGTGCCCTGACCGCCCCCGTGGTGGACATCGTCACCGGGCGTGGTCAGCTCTCAGACATCTGGGCCAGGACCCCGCCTGTGACGACGAAAGCGGCACAACTCTACACCTTGTGGGTCGCCTTCCAGGTGAGCACCCTTGCCTGTGGGGAGTGGCCTCCTGCTGGGATCATCCTTGCCTTGTCTAGAATGGAGGATCTTGACTCGGGTTGACATTCATGTTCCTAGAACCCAGCAGGGCCTTACGTAGACTCAGATGTACTTGGGTTTGTTGTCAGATACAGGACAGGAGGCACCTGTTGGCATCAGTGTTCAACACACCTGAGGGGGTACCTAGATGCAGTTCCAGAGCATGCCCGGCCCTATAGGAACAAGCTGGGGATAAGGAGTGAGACTGGGGAGGGCCTGGCCAGCTAGGGAGACCTTAGACACAGTAGGAGGTGTGTCTTGCACTCACCCATGGGAAAGAGCATCCCCACCCCGAAGAGGAGCTTTCAGTTACCAGAGATACTGCTGGCAAATGCCAAGACAAGACCTTTGTCTCCCAGGGTGTGAGTTCCTGAGGGAGGGTTTTTTTTTTCACAATACCCTTGGCAAAAGCTGCGTTGCTTATTGGCTGAACCCATGATGATGTTTCCAGTTAAATAGTACCGGAAGAAGGCGGGTGTCTAGGTTTCCCCTTCTGCGAGGATAGTTTGGATCATCATTTGCTGTTTCTCCCCAGGGTCCAAGCTTTTGGGCTTCACAATCCTTCTTGGTTCAGGTCTCTTTGTCCCTTTGGGTGAAACCATGGCAGGAGCAGCATGAATCGCAAAAAAACAGAAACACCCATCCGTTTGTCCACAGACGGAGGGCCACACTGTGTGGTCTCTCTGTCCCTGGGTACTATTTGGCAGTAGAAAGGAATGGAGTTCTGGTACATGTGAGGGCGTGGGTGAGCCCTGAACATACTGTGCTAAGGAAGCCAGCCACAGAGGCCCTGTGCAGTGTGATTCCGTTTACATGAGATGTCCGGAGCAGGCAAATCCATAGACACAGGAAGATCCATGGTCATCAGGGGCTGCAGGGATGGGGAATTTGGAGTAACCTTGAAGGGGCCTGGAGGTCTCTTTTGCAGTGATGAAAAAGTTCTGGAATTTGCTAGTGTTGATGGTTGCAGAACCTGGTGAATGCATTAGAGGCTGCTGCATTGGGCACTTTGAAAGGGTGAATTTTATGGTATGTTAATTATATCTCATTTTTTAAAATCCCTACCCCCTCAACAAAAAGTGACTAGGGTGTGTGTGCTCTCCTGAGAGGGTGAGCAGGGCCGGAGGCCTGGGGGCACGTCAGTGTCTTGGCTGGTAGGGGAGTTTTCTGCTTAGGAATCTATTCAAATCCTTCAGGGAACCTGCAGTCCCAACTCCCAGGAGCAGCAGCCTCTTCTGAGTAAGACCAAACATAGGGTTTTTCATGTCCGCACTATGTTGAAACTGGAGTCCACTCTCCAGGCTGCAGGCAATTTGGTGTAACATTCTCTGTTACAGGTGCTTTTGTACATGTGGCTTCCTGACTTATGTCACAAGTTTCTGCCTGGCTACGTAGGGGGCATCCAGGAGGGGGCCGTGACACCTGCAGGTTAGCCACCCTCCCTCCCTTCAGCTTCCCCTCAGGGCTGTAGTGCCCTGCCCCCTTCAGCCCAGGGACTGCCCTCCCCTTGTCCCTTCCATCCTCAGGCTTCTCACAAAACAAAAATGAGTTTAGCCTGTACCAGGCCTCAAAAGGGTTGAGGGGAGCTGCGGCCATCCCAGATACAAGGCTAAATGTCACTTTCCTCTGTAAGAAGCCACTGATGGGCTCTGGCCCCTTCCCTGTTCCCATGGTAAGTAATGTGATCAACTCACGGGGCAGTTTCCTAAAAGACCGCCATGCCCAGCCCCTGTGCCACCGTGTCTGCGAGGAGGCCTTGTCAGTGCACCCCTTGCCATTGCTGAGAACCTGTGAAGAGCCCAGCTTCATGCTGTGGGGGTGCAGACTGGAACTCCATCCTGTCCCTGCCCGTGGGACCTCCACTGAGACTGTCCCTGATTTTTACATGGGGAGCATGAGCCTTCAGCCCCACCCTCCCTGACAAACCGCAGGCCTGTCACTCGGCCTGTGTTCACTTGAGGAGACTTAGAACCCGAGGACTAGAGTCACCTCCTTGTCTTCTTCCACGGACTCAGTGGGAGCAGTTGGTTCCTCAGCCACTTGTGTGAGGGATGCTATTGGCCTTTTGTCCTGGGAGTCTGAGATCGGTGCAGATGCTGACCAGCCTCTGTAGGGATGGTGTCAGGACACTGAATAAGGGCCTGGGCAGCAGCAAAGGCCCAGGAAGCATTTGGGCCCTTCCAGGCATGTGACTGCCCATCCAAACCCCTTGCTGCGGGTCAGGGAAATGCTCGACTTATGCATCTGCCCTCTGCAGGGGTCGTGAACAAGTATGAAATCAATGGGCTGCAGGCATGGCTCATTACACACCTGCTCTGGTTTGCCAACTCCCACCTCCTGTTCTGGTTCTCACCCACCATCATCTTTGACAACTGGATCCCGCTGCTGTGGTGTGCCAACATCCTCGGCTACGTTGTGTCTACTTTTGTAATGATCAAGGGCTACTTCTTTCCCACTAGTGCCCAAGACTGGTAAGTTCTTAGTAGAGGCTGTACCTGATAGCGGAAGTGCTGTTCCTGCCCCGCGTGTCTCTGCTGCCCTGGCTGGGAGGCTGGGGAGTCCTGAGGACTGAGAAGCCTGGGAGGGAGGGGGGAATGGAGCCTTTTTGACCCTGGGGAATATCCTTTCTGAATGTCTGGAGACTTCTCTGGCCTTAGGAAGAATGCAGGTGACAGTGACTGAGTCATGGCCTGTAGGGCCATTTTGGGAGCAGGGAAGCTGAAAAGACAACTGCTGGCTGGAGGCAAAGGCAGCCCATTCACTGCCTCTTAGTAGTGAGTAGTGAATGTGGCCTGAGGTCACAGTCTTAGTGAGGGGTCTTTTTGTCTTAGTGCCTTTAACGTAACAGCTTCCCAGGAAAACCCTTCTGGTCGGTACCCATTCTTACGTACCTTGGGCTGGACAGTGCTCAGACATTCGTCTAGCCTGCCATCACCTGCCCATCAGTTGATCCAATACTCATTCATCCATCCGTCTATTCATCCACCTGCCCACCCATCCCCCTACCTATCCATGCACTTGCCCGTCCATCTATCTACTCATTCATCCGTTCATCTGTGCCGTCTACCTGCCCACCCTTCCATCCATCCATCCATCTACCCATCCTCATCCATCTACACACTCACCCTCCCATCCATTCATTTACCCACTCCTCTACCCACTCGTTTCCCCATCTAGCTGTCCACCTACTCACCCTTCTGTCCATCCATCAATCCACCCACAGATGTTTGGCGGTTTTCTTATAGACAGTTGTAGGCAGTGGAGCTTGCAATTTAAATTGCAAGCAATTAAATTGTAAGCTCCACTGCCTACAACTGTCCTTTTAACGTTTCAATCTTTGATAGAGTGAAGGGTTAAATCAACAGGATTCTGAATATGTTATGAACTCTTACTGATTTAACCCTAGCAAAAAAATCCTAAAATGTTTTCAGAATTGCTAAACTACATAATAGCAATGAATAATTTTGCATGCTAGGTTCCTGATCTTTTATATTTTTGAAACTTTTTAATATGAAAATGTGTTCACTTAAAGAAGAATAGTACAGGCTCGTACTATTCTTATTATACTATTCTTATATAAACAAAGTATATATTTTCTCTGTTACAGCTAGGCTCTTGGGAAATATCTTTGGGGGATGATACTTTCTAGCTTGTATGTTATCAAACAATGAGGCTGGCCTTCTTCCCATGGCTTGTGGGAGCCTTGTAATCAATCACATCATTTTAGACCATGTGTTTTGCTTCTATCTCTTAGCCTAACTGAAGGAACTGGACTTGAAAATAGGATTTTCTAACCCACAAATCCCTATGTGTGTACAGCAAGCACGTGGCTTTGGACAGGATGCTTTTTTTCATTCTCTGCTTTGGCATAATTCATAGCATCACGGGGCCAGGAGGGGCCCAGATGCCCCGAGTCCACTTCACACCACGTGTGTGGGCTCTAGCAGCCTCCAGCTCTCTGTGCCCTTCCTCGCACCCGAAGTCTCCCTCCTTCCCCAGAGTAGAGTGGCATCCTGAGGCTCACATCTGGCTAAGGATATCTCTTCTGACCACAGCGGAATAGAAAACAAAAAAACATTAGGGTATTGGGGAGTCGGCCATGTGGGTCCTGGTGGCTCACGCAAGCTGTTGGGGACCCCAGGCCTTGCTAAGCATGTGTGTGCTGTGAGATGTCTTACCCACTGAATATATCTTCGATTTCTATTTTTAGCAAATTCACAGGCAATTTCTTTTACAACTACATGATGGGCATTGAGTTTAACCCCCGAATTGGGAAGTGGTTTGACTTCAAGCTGTTCTTCAACGGGCGCCCTGGGATTGTCGCCTGGACCCTCATCAACCTGTCCTTTGCAGCTAAGCAGCAGGAGCTCTATGGCCATGTGACCAACTCCATGGTGTTGGTCAATGTCCTGCAGGTACGTGTTGGGACCAAAGGGGTAAAAGCGCTTGCTGGGCCCTGAGAAAATCTAAAAACCACCTGGCCTGGGAAGGTCTCCCATGGGGATGGCACTTGGGTGGGATCTGGGGTGAGTAGGCATTGACCTGGTTCCAGTGGAGGCAGGAGGGGGTGCTCCAGGTGGAAGGAATGGCCCACGCAGAGTCCCTGTTGTAGGAGACTGAGGAACGTCCTGAGTCCTAAGCAGAGTGTGTTCAGGAGCTAAGAGCCAGGTGGGCCTGGAGATGGATAGGGCTGCATCGTCTGGGCTCTGTGGGTCTCATGGAATCTTTATCTTGAAAACAGCAAGGCCCTGCACACATGTGCTGAGCAGGGGTGGAGTGTGGTAGTGATCAGCTGTGTTCAGAAGGCCTCCAGGGAGCTGAGGGGAGAGCTGAGTGGAAGGGCCCTGTGTGGGTGAAGAAGGCCCTGGACATCTCTGGGTGGCAAGGACAAGAGGGCAGGTGGGATGGGGGTGAATGCAGCCCTTTCTTCTGCAGGCTCCATTCCAGGCACTAAGAGCTTGGCCTGGATTTAACCCCTAGGGCCATGGGCTTGCGGGAGTAAGGATAAAGACTCCTGTACTCCCCACTACCCTTGGCCCTCCCATGTCCTGGGCATGGCAGGAAGCTCCCATCTGTGCTCCAGGAGAGCTGGGTCGGTCAGTGGCTGCCCCTGTATTACAGGCCATCTATGTGCTGGACTTCTTCTGGAATGAGGCCTGGTACCTGAAAACCATGGACATCTGCCATGACCACTTTGGGTGGTACCTGGGCTGGGGAGACTGCGTCTGGCTGCCATACCTGTACACACTGCAGGTGAGGAGGGGGCAAGGCAGGTGGGGAGCCCTTCAGAAGGCGGGTCCGGTCCAGTGAGGCCTCTGCAATTCAGTCTTCAGGTGACCCAGTAGATACAGGCCATGGGCTAGGGTTTGTAGCCCACTTGGGAGCAGCTCTGTTTTGAGCCAGTGGTGTGCTGGGTGCCCATGCGAGCTGGATGCTTGGGAACCCTAACAGATGCCACCTGCTGCCTCCAGCAGTGTGGAGGCCGACCCAGAAAGGGCGCGCCCCAGGCTCTGGCTTAGTGGGCAGCCTGATGGGATCAGTCAGGATTGGAGAGAACCGTGTGGAAAGGCTTGGTCAGTGTTCAGGTCATGGCCAAGTGAGGTGCTGGGTGTTACAGCAAGTCCATGGATGATGGTGTTGCAGGCTCTGGATGAACAGGACGCTCGCAGCAGAGTGCCTGGCCGAGGGGAAGAGCCCCGTGTTTACCAACTGTGGGTGTTCGTTTCCCAGCCTGGCCATTACAGGCCCTCTGGCTCTGTGAACGGCCCAGGCCTGGGAATCTGTAACAGCAGATCTTGTTTATGTAGTGCTTGCTGTGTACCAGCCCTTGTTTTAGCCTCCGTGTGCATGTTATGTGTATGTAAGCATTTTTTCTATACTATCATATATACGTATTAGGGTTTTGGAATGAGGCCAAAAGAGAAGTAGAATCTGTGTGCGTGTGTGTATAAGAGAAAGAACTTGCCTGGCAAGTTCAGACTCTGCAGGGCAGCCTCAGGGTGCAGGGCAATGCTGGTGTTGCCGATATTGGGGGCCTGCTATGGCAGAATTCCCTCTGCTTCAGGGGAAGTTGGTCTTTTTTTTTTTTTTTTGCAGTTTTGGCCAGGGCTGGGTTTGAACCCACCACCTCTGGTATATGGGACCGGTGCCCTACTCCTTGAGCCACAGGCACCACCCGGAAGTTGGTCTTTTAAGGCCGTAGGGTGATTGGACGAGGCCCACCCACCTTGAAGAGGGCTGTCTGCTCCACTCAGTCTGCTGATTTAGTGTTCACTCCTCTAAAAATACCTTCCCTACAAATAGTGTTTGACCAGACACCTGAGTATAGTGGCCTGGCCACATTGGCCCTCAAAACTGACCATCACAACATCATGTTCAAATTATATTTCTTATGTTGCATATTTTATATTTTCCCTACATAGGATGCGAATATGTGTGTGTACATACAGAGATAGATAGGCAGGTGGGTTTACTCATTGGAGGCCCACAGTAGTGGTTGGGGTAGGTGCTTTTACATAAGAGGAAATTGAGGCAGGGTGTGTGTCAGAGGCAGAGCCAGGGTTTGTCCCGGGCCTCCGGGCTCCCGCCTGCTCCCCCAGGAGGCAACCCGTGATGCCGTCCCTCTTGGCCCCCAGGGTCTGTACTTGGTCTACCACCCCGTGCAGCTCTCTCGTGCACATGCTGTGGGCGTCCTGCTGCTGGGCCTGCTGGGCTACTACATCTTCCGTATGGCCAACCACCAGAAGGACCTGTTTCGGCGCACAGATGGCCGCTGCCTCATCTGGGGCAGGAAGCCCAAGGCCATTGAGTGCTCGTACACGTCTGCCGATGGCCAGAAGCACCACAGCAAGCTGCTGGTGTCGGGCTTTTGGGGCATGGCCCGCCACTTCAACTACACGGGTGACCTGATGGGCAGCCTGGCCTACTGCCTGGCCTGCGGGGGCGGCCACCTCCTCCCCTACTTCTACATCATCTACATGGCCATTCTGCTGATCCACCGCTGCCTGCGGGACGAGCACCGCTGTGCCAACAAGTATGGCAAGGACTGGGAGCGCTACACTGCTGCCGTGCCCTACCGCCTGCTGCCAGGACTCTTCTAAGGGACTGTCCCCAGGGGAAGCCCTGGGGGGCTGTAAAGAGCATATTCAGCCAGTACCGTGGCGGGGGGTGGGGTGGGGCTAGCAGCCCAGCTCCACCTTCTAGGAGCCTCAGTTTACTCATCTGTGAAATGGAAAGAACCTGGCACCTGGCAGATGTCTAGTAACTAAGGGTGCTCTTTTCTTTCCTCTTGTCCTAAGGGGAATTCTGAGAGTTTACACCAGCTGCCTTTTTACCAGCAGAAATTGATTTCTCTATTCAGTGTCCTTTCATAGCTCTCTGGAGACAGAGTTTCTTTGTATTGTGAGCCCAAGCTGTCACATACTAGTTTGGCCCACTGCCCAAACTAGTATGTGACACTTACCAGGATGTCTTCCAGCTCCCTGTGACTACGACTGCACTGACTCTTGCTAAGTAGAGTTGACGTGTATACAGGGTGGACCACGTATCAGGGATTGCCCTTCAGCTCCGGCAGCCTTGGCCCACCTGCCCTCCTTTAGAGCTGTCTCCCGCTTGCATGTGACTGTGCAGACTCTGACTCCAGCCACCCAGAAACCATCATCATCCAGGGGCCTCGCCGGCCCTTTCCCGTGAGATGACTGTATCCCAGGCTCAGAGAGGGAACCTCCTCTCAAGTGCTTTCTTCCCTCAACCCCAGGACTTCTGTAAAACTTTTTAAAAACAGTATTCTTCTAGTAGAGTTAATCTTTACATTAAACTTGCCCTGTTAAAATAAATGACTCTGTGGTTTCTGTCTCATGAGGGCTCTGAAGACCAAGAAGCATGTGATTAGATGTGTGGGTACAGCATCAAAGTGTGGGGTGTTCACCTGAGTATTCAGGTGAGAGTTACCACCTCCCTGCCCCCAGGTCAGCCCTTTTCTGGGGATATTTTGGGGCTGGGTGTGGGGAGTCTATTCTGTTTGCCAAAGGGAGGAAACTCTGCCTGTTCCTAGCAAGTGAGCAGAGAAGCCAGGAAGATGACACCAGATTTGTCTTTCATGCGGAAAAACCAGTCAGGGAACCAGCTGTGAGCCCAGGGCCAGGGCTGGGAGGCAAGGCAGCAGGCGCCGGTGTAGCTTCGAGTTGGAACTGGTTGCTAGAACCAGCTGCCGGCCCAGCCTGACTACAGCCATGATTTCCAAATGCTCGTGTCCGCCCCACCCACTTGAGGAGTGTCCCAGGCATCGAGGTCCACGCACCACACAAGCGATTCAATGTGGCCCTGGATGGTGCTGAGCAGAGCTGACCCCTCCTTTTCTTCCCAGACATAGAGAAGATTACTTTTTCAGAGGCTGGGGTATGGTGGTTGTCAGCTAAGATCTGGGGCAGGGCCCGCCTTTGAATTTTTCCTCCACTGTTTAATAGCTGTGTAGCCTGGAGGAGGTGACCTACCCTCTCTGCACCTCAGCTTCCTCATTTGGAAACTGAACGTAATTTTTATTATTGTCCCACCTTGATGGGAGAAGGGCTTCCCAAACTGATTTTGTGGGAGAGCTCAAGGTTCAAATCTCGGGTCTGTCTCTTATCAATTGGCTGAGGGTTTTTGTTCCATTTGAATTGTTTCTTGTCTGGGTATCTCTGAGCAGGGCTGCAGGTTCCTCTTTTGGGTGCCCAGCAAATACGAGGCTGTGGCTGTTGCTGTCTCCCATGGGCTCCGGAGCCCGTCTGCGTGTGCTCAGTGAAGCCCACTCCTCCCTCTGCAGGAGTTGACCTGTGTGGCAGGGTAAGAGATGATTAGTGGGGTTTTTGGGGGTATTTTTCATAAGTTTTACTTGCTTGTTTTTCAGTAATAAGAGATATTAGTTTTTCAGTAATAAGAGATATTAGTTTTTAATTAAGGAGATTTCCCCACGCTAAGGAGGCTGGGAGGACAGTTGCCACACAGGCTTTTGTGTTCCTGAGGCCATCACTGCTGTCACCTTGCAAGGAGGACAATTCCAGGAGCAAGGTCAGTGTGCACGTCAGTCTGTTCTGCTCAGAGTGCTCTCGTCTGGAGGACACGTTGCTGGACGTGGGTGTCACTCACAGTCGGGCCTAGAGAGGGAAGACCGGCCTATGGCCCAGCCCAATTTTCTGGTCCAGAGGCCTCACTGAGTAGAACATTACACACAAAATTAACGTCTAAGTGTCAACCCCGCGTGTTTCTGTTGTTGGGACGGGCGGGTTGTTGCCCCTAAGTGCCTGCTCAGCTCACAGAGCCACCCACCCTCTTTACGAAACTCTGATCTCCAAATCTGTTAAGAATTGTCTACAAAGTGTGTCCTGGGTATTGCCTGGGAAACCCAGGTGCCGGGGAGCCAGACACAGGATGAGTTTGGCTTCCAGAAACTCAGCAGCCCACGTCAGGCTATTTATTCACCCATGACCCCAGCACAGGCCAGCTCTTTGTTGCTGTAGCATGTGGTTGGGGGCTTGAGGTCTACACAGGATCAGTGTGATCAGCAGGACACCTAGGAAAGCTGCAGGACGCTCTCAGGTCACCTGCAAGAGGTGCTAATCAGACCCTTTCACCTGTCATGACTCCAGATACCTTCAGGAACTTGGCAACTCCTGTGTCCATCTGCAGCCGTGCCTCTGGCCTGCACTTCATCCCATGTCCATGGGTCTCTGACATATGGCCTTTCCTTAAAAATGCTCTCAGGTGACAGCAAGTTGGTACCAATAGTTGCTTGTCCCCAACTCCCCTCTGTCTCACCCCACTTGCAAACAAGGGCAGTCCTGCCGGTTGGACCTGTGACACACACCCCAGACCTGACCAAACTCTGGAGTGTAGCCAGCTCTAGGGCCATAAAATCACCCCTGGAAGGGCAGGGCTTTGAATCATCTACCACTATGTTGTAAGTTACCCCAGATTTAATGGCTTACACCAACAGTAAACTTTCATCTTCACACAACTTCTGAGGTTCAGGAATCCAGAAGCAGCTTGGGCACTGGCTGTAGCCTGGGACTGCTTGTGAGGTGTAGGCAAGATGTCAGTCAGGGCTGCAGTCTCTCCTGAGGGTTTGATTGGAGCTGAATGACCCACTTCCAAGGTAGCTGCTCTAATGTTTGACAACTTGGTGCTGGCCGTGGGCAGGAGGGTTCAGGTCCTTGCCATGTGGTCCTCCCCACAGGGCTGCTTGAGTGACCTCACAACATGGCACTGACTTCCCCCAGCGTGAGTGATCCAGGAGGTGAAGGCAGACACGCAGTGTTCCCTGTGTCTCACCTTGGAAGTCACGCTCTGTCATTTTAAACCAATTCTGCTGGTTGCATGGGTTGACAGTTCTCAGGAGTACAATTGTCTCCACTCTGCAGGAGGGTACAGCAGAGCCAAGACTCAGTCATTTTCTCCAGGATGTGGGAGCGCACAGCCAGTGTCCTCGCTGTGTGGCTCCAGCGCCCTCACATTTCAATGTGAAGCTGAGGGTTCTTCTTCTGGCAGACTCTTGTTGCCAGCCTTCTCTGTCTCTTTGATAGAAGTCCAGCAATCCCGAGTCCCCGTGCTCCTGGCCTCAGAGTGTCGTAGGGTAGCACATTGGGAAGAAAGAGGGGGTTTCTCCATTTAGGTGCCCGCTGATGAGTGTGGCCTGGTGTTCATGGGGTTGGCGTTGGGATCTGGGTCCCTGAGGTAGAGACACAAGGATGTGAAAGGTAACTCCACTGTGGCCCCTATGTCCACCTTTCATTGGCAGAGACAGTGCCACTATGCCTCTACGGGAGCCCAGCTTCCAGACGTCCCAATTACCTTCTGTCTGTGCAACCCCAGGTATCCAGGATGGGGAGTGTGTGGCATCTGCATCCTGAGCTATCCCTGGGCCCAGCCACACCCAACTGGCACCATTGTTTCGACCAAAATGCTGGAGTGTCTGGGGCACATAGGTGATCCTCAGCTTGCTCTGTCCTTGCCTGGTCCTGGCCAGCTGACCTGGGCCCTTCTTTGCCCTTCTTCCTTCCCCCAGGACACTCCCTCAGCCTCCCCTGCTCAGGGCTGAGAACAGCAGCACCCCATATTTCAAGCTCTTTCTGCAATACCCAGGCTTTCCTGCCATTCGAGTGAAGGCCTTAGGGTATTCTCTTACCCTCTGTTGTCCCAGCAGGACACATCCCTGGAGGGTCACACACTCCAAAACAACTGTAAAGGTAGATATAGAAAAAGTATAGGTACAAACACGAAAATGAAAAGGTCATGTGCTGGGGCCATTGCAGGCAAGACTGATGTCCCTGCATGGGGTGTGGGGGGCCCTGACGTCATAGATGTGTTACAGCACAGTGAGATTGTTGTGCAAAGTGACAGCCCTGAGCGGCCAAGGGCAGGTGACTTTACACCCAGCATCCTTGCACAGGAAGGCGGAAAGATTCCTAATCTCCTTCAGAGACGTCAGTGTGTTTTAAAATGTGGAAGTCCCACACAATTTTGTTAGCTGAATAATTCAGTTGTACGGAAGATCTGCTCCCTCTGAACAGGAGGAAGGGTGAGAGCCAGTGGCATGGTGGGTGCTTCCCCTGAGGCTCGATGTTTCAGGGGCTGTGGTTTGGCCTAGGTGTTTTCACTGTTTAAAGCCTTTAGGATTCTTTTTTTTTTTTTTTTAATAATAGGAAGTGAAAATGTCCCTGAGTGAGACCAACAATTGCTGAACAAACACAAATCTTAAGAATCAAGCTGACACAGGCTGCGTCTCTCCCTGGGGAACACGGAGGTAAGCAGAGGGATGGTGGCTTCCTGGCATCTGTAAGTGTCTCATGAGTGAAAGTTAATGGTTCTATGTTTTCTCTTAACATTCTTTTTCTCCTCTTCCTCTAGTTATTAAAAAAGACTTTTTTTTCTAGGTGGAAATTGAATCAAATTAGTTCTCTCATTCAATTTTAAAAGCATCTGGAATTCAGTACTTTCTGTGTGTCCACATATGCAGGCTCTAAAGTTCCAGGGTCGAGCATTCCTGGGCTCAACACTTAGGACAGGCCTGGGTTTCTGGAACACATTTAAACACAGACCAGTAAGTCCACATGAAACCAAGGTTACTTTTATTAAGGAGAAAGCTCAACTTTGTACTGCTTATGGAAGCTGATAAATGAAAATTATGCTGAAATTTTCTTCCGGGCATAGATTTGAAATTAACCAGCATTTGCATTTCTCACCAATGACATAAGCCAGGTACCACCTCCACAAGTGAGGACACCCCCAGTCAGGGCGTAAGTCCCAGACTGAGCAGAGTCCGGATCTAACTAACAGCAGGAGATTTTACCAACTCTTTACACCTTTTCCTCTCTCCTACCAGCTGGAATTCCTTGTTGATATCCTCTCTAGAAGACAGATTTGGGCCCCAACATTATCAGGAGTGAAAGTGCAGATGAGAACTGTGATAAATTTCAGTCCAGCATAGAGGGGCCATCTGTGCCCCCACCCCCTCCCCCAAATGCACACAAAAATAAGCTGTTTGGGGTAGAAAATCCCAGTAACTAGTATGACTTACTATCTTAACTAAAAACACTAGAGCTCTCCAACTTTGAAAATATAAAGAATCTTTTCTGAGTGGAAATGATATCTGATACATAGTAGGTATATAACAATTTTTCGAATGAATAAATGAAAAGTCAAATCTAAGAAGCTTCTTTCCAGGCTAACAGTCATTGTGATAGGTGCCTCAGCAGATGCACTCAACCAGCAGTGGGCAAACTCTTCCTGAAAAGGGTCACATGGTAAATATCTTAGGCTTTGTGGGCCATGAGTCTCTGTTGCAATTACCAAACTCTGCTATGTAGTGAGAAAGCAGCCAAAGATAATGTGTAAACAAATGGGTGTGTTCCAATAAAACTTTATTTATCAAAACAGACGGTGGGCTGGATTGGGCAAGTGAGCCATAGTTTGCCAACCCTTGCACCGGATGGACTCAGGGCTCCTACAGGACAGAGGCTGTAGGTTATATCCTCTTAGGATCCAGAACTGGATGTTTTAATTAAGTACATATGTATTAAAACTACCTCTCCCTTGTACTATGATGTTTTATGAATATTTTTATGTTGTAAAATTATTATGTATCATATAAGAGATAAGTTTAAAGGTTGAAAATACCAACTTTGCTTCAGAAGGAATAGTACGTGAAGCAATTTTTTTTCTGAAACTTGAATTTGAGATAGAGTGAGAATTGTGTTCTACTGAAAAACCAGCAGAGGACGCTCAGTGCACACAAGAAGCAAAACCATTTTGCAGAAAGAAAGTAAAATCCAGTCTCAGAGGCTGGGCTGCGATGGGCTGTGATGTGTGCGCAGGTGCCTGCGGAAGGTTTAGTGTTTTGACCATGTGCATGTATTACTCATGGTGATAAATACTTTTTTTTTTTTTTTAATTAAATCATAGCTGTGTACATTAATGCGATCATGGGGCACCATACACTGGTTTAAGGTGATAAATACTTGGTTTTAAATATGCTTGTGTGATATTGGGACTAGGCCAAGAGGTGTGGCACCCCAGGAGGGCAAGCTGTTGTCTTTTCAGCCCAAATTACTTAAATAATTGACTCACCTGCACATCCCCCCAGCCCTCCAGATAAAGGGTGCCATTGTCCTCGCAAGACAGTTTTTCTGCTGTCTGTTGCTATTCAAACACATCTCTTGGCTCAAATGAACACATCTCCCTGCAGTGGAACGGGGGCTATCACACAGCAGTGAGAAATGGACCACAGCTGTGTGCATCAACGTGGGTGACCTCTAGAGCATAAACGAAATGAGCAGGTCGCCATAGAAACCTCAGAATCAGGCAAAAACCCAAAAGGTATCTTTTGTAGGGATCTATCCATCTATGGCAAAACTTTGAAAGAGAGCAAAAGAATTGTGAACTCAGGCGTCAGGGTGCTGGACCTTTGGGAGGGAGGGAAATGCATCCAACGGGGAGGGGTACGCAGAGGTGTGGATAATCTTGGCGGGTTGTTAAATTATTTATTAAAACAAGAAGTTGTCTCTCAATGTGTGTGCATATGTTACATGTACCTTGTTGTACGTCATAATAGAATCGTACAAAATTAAAAACATAACAATCCCTTCCCTGTGTGTGACTGTTCAGGCACAGCACTCTGGCAAGGCGGAGAAGCCTGGATGTGGGGGCTCGGTTTCTGGTCATCGGCATTCACAGGCAGCTTTTCTGAAAGCCCGGAGGGAGAGTGAACTGCAAATGCTCATCCCAGCCCAGAAGGCTGTGCTGTGTGTGCAAATCAGAGGCTTGATAGCCAACAGCTGTGAGGACAGAGATGCTGGGTCCAGACATGATCGATGGCCAAGGCAGAGGCCCCCACCCCCCCCACCCCCCGGGAGCCACTAGATGCCTTCGGGTGCCCGTGTGCTGCTGCGCTGCTGGGCCACTCCTGGACTCTTGGTCTGGTGGGAGCCCAGCTGGAAAGTCGCCACGGGGGCGACTGCTTTTGTACCTACCTGGCCACTGCCTGCAGCTCCCGGAGCAGCTCCCACCTCTGCACTCAATACACCTGCAGGGAGCCCTGCTCAGGGAAGCCTGGCCTTGAAGTCTCAGACACAGGACCTGCCCCAAATTCACCAGGCCTGAGGGGTTTTTAGGACATGATTCCTTCAATGTTAAAACTGGGAAAAAACTGGGGAAAATAACAGGCAAAACTGAGATGAATTGGTTATTTCACCCAGACTTCAGCACTCAAATATAAGGGCTTGGGTTCTTTTAAGACTGATTTTATATTGAGCACTCCACTCCAGATGTTCTCTTGTGTGCCTTTTGTAAATGTTGACTTTATTTTGTCCGGGCCAGGAAAGAGGCAGGATGTCATCTGTCTGGTGCCTCTTGGCTGATCAGGGCTTGTGGAAGCTGAAGGGTTGCCCTGAGTGATCACTAGTCACCAGTCTTTCCAAGGGCAGGTTAAATGAGGAAAATAAGACTCAAAGGTGATTATTACTCCCCCAAGGCTGAGAGGGAGAGAAAAGCAGATGCTTTTCAGATCAGGGGATTAGCAATCACACCAGGTTTCTGGAAGGGAAGGTGATCCTTTCTTGTTGTCTTGCCTTAAAGCTGTGGGCATGGAAAACCCCTGAGGGCTTCTCAGACTGAGGTTGCTGGAGCCCACGCCTGGCGTTTCCAGTTCAGTAGATCTGGGATGAAGACCCAGGACTGCATTTTCAAGAAGTGAAGCTGATTGCTGGTTTGGGAACCATACTTTGAGAACTATTGGCACAATGTTAAGAGTATTAATTGTAGATGAGGGTTTGCCAAACCTTTTCCATAAGGAGTGACATAGCAATTATTTATTATTATTACAGGCTGCACATTCTCAACTCCTGAGCCAGGCCATGATGGGGCAAGAGCAGCCATAGACAGTTTGTACATGAATGAGTGTGTGGCTGTGTCCCAATAAAACTTTATTTATGGCTCAGAGCTCATATCTCAGTAGTTAGGGCACTGGCCACATACACCTAGGCAGGCGAGTTCGAACCTGACCCGGGCCTGCTAAACAACAATGACAACTGCAACAAAAAATAGCCGGGCATTGTGGTGAGCGCCTGTAGTCCCAGCTACTTGGGAGGCTGAGGCAAGAGAATTGCTTAGCCCAAGAGTCGGAGGTTGCTGTGAGCTGTAACGCTGTGGCACTCTACTGAGGGTGACATAGTGAGACTGTCTCAAAAAAAAAAAAAAAAAAAAAAAATAGAAACCCCACAAAACTTTATTTACAAGGTCAGTGGGCCAGATTTAGCTTTTAGTCTTAGTTTGCCAACCTCTGGTATAGACCATGGCAGTGTGGCCTTCAGTAGTCTCCCAGCATCTCTGTATTGGTGAGCAGATGACTTTGAGCCGGCCAGAAGCAGGTCCTGGAGGTCTGGGAAGGACCATTTGTTTAGAGCACAGAGGTTGTGCAGTGGAGTATATCAGTCAGCTTCTGCTACATAACAACTCTCCCAAGGCTTCATGGCTTATAACAATAGCCATTTTAGTATAATTCCTGGTGTACTGGTCAGCTGAGGGTTTCTTTTGGTCCAAGCTGGTTTGGCTGATCTCCCTGGGCTTCTTTGTGCATCTAGGACCACCTGGCAGGTCCCCTGGACGTGCGTGATCCAAGATGGCCTCCCTCACATGTCTAGCAGGTGGCCGGCTATTGGCTGGGCACCTCAGTCTTCTTCCCTGTGGCCTCTTCTCCGAGAGGCCAGCTCAGGCTCATAGCTTGGTGGTCTTAGGGTGTCCTTTTCGTGAGCAAGAGCTGCATCTCCTCTTAGGATTACACTTGGAGCTCACATAGAATCACTTTCATCACATTTTATTGGTCAAAGGGCTCACAAGGCCAGCTGTGACTCAGATTTAGGAGTGGGAAAATAGGCTCCACTTTGTAATAGGAAAAGCTGCAAGGAGTTTCTGGCTGTTTGCAATTTACCACTCAGATGGGAAGGTGGGGTGGGAAATCAGGCTGCTTGGCATTGAGTTTTAGCTCCAGGTCTCACCACCTGGACTTCTTACTCCATTATCCCATGCCTGCTTCCTCGCTGAAGAAAGTGAGGCTGACAACTCCTTACCTCGAAGAGTTGCTGGGAGGCCTTACTGGGTTAACCCAGAATAGCGTCTGGCAAAAGCAAGGCCTCTCCACGTGGCTCCTGGTATTAAGGTCCCAGTGAACCCCCATGGATGTGACAGCCCTGAGGGTGTGAAGAATTGAGGACACTCAAGACAGCCAGGTGTCCTTCCACACACCTGTCCAAGGACAGCTCTGCCTACCCGACTCCCGGCTCTTGCCAATCTGCTTCCCTATCTGGACAATGTTACCTGCTTTTAGTCTTTGTCACATTGAATTAAAGGGACCTCACATATATAGATTTTTACAATTGTCTTTCTCCTGTGATCTGGAAATTCCTGGAGAGTAGAACCAGGGTCTTGCTCGGAGCCTGCCGTGGTACTTGTGGGAACACCCAGTCCCAGCCCCTTTAAAACAGTTGGGCCAGCGTGTTTCTCCCTGTTCTCCATCAGAAACATCGGCAGCCAGCCGGCGCAACTTCTTCACCAAGGAAGGACTCTTCCTAGGAGGTATGATGTGTACTCAGTACATGTTCTTATCTTTCCAGCCTTGTGTGGTCTCTCTTCTGGGACACTGCCACATATATCTTGGTATAATTTGCTGAAGGAACACACACAGTAGCCCCATGATATCAGTCCTGCCTGTTTCTCAGAAGAACAAGTCCTTCTCTGCAGCATGTGACTCAAGCAGGCACAGGACCCGTCAGACACCCAGAGTCACAGGTGGAAGGAGCGTCTCCTCTCAGAGCCTTGGGTGGTGAAGTTAGTGGGTGACCCAGACATATTGGTCTTTCTGACTTCCGTCTTCTTGAGATGGACTTGTTTGGAAGAAATAATTTTGAATAAAAACGGAGCCAAACAATGATAGTGTCACATTCATTGTGACGGTTGCCCTGGTAAGGAAATTATTCAGCGACTCCGAAAATCTGGTTCTGTTTCAATCCTTGGAACTGTCCTCCCTCTGGCTTTGACAGGTTGGTGTCATGAAGGCCCCTGTCTCTACACCAGCGGTTCCCAGAACTGTGCTGCACACTCCCTACCCCGGGGGGTGTTTGGCAGTGTTCAGAGACATTTTTAGTTGTCACCACTGGGAGTGTGGCACTGGCATCTAGAAGGTAGAAGCCAGGTGGCTGCAAAGCACCCTGCAGTGCCAGGGATAGTCCCCACGGCCAGGAATTGGCCACCCCAGAACGCCACCTGTGTCCAGGGGGAGAAACGGTGCTGCCCGAGTCCACCCACACAGCGATGGGCCCACCTGACCTGTTTAGGCAAGGTGTTTCTGGCTCACTGCCTCCATTTGTTAGCCTGTGATGTTTTTATCAGACAGCTGGAGTTCTGTGCCCCCAGCAGGGCCGGCGATGTCCCAGGGTGGGTGCAGGAGCCTGGTGCTGTTCTGCCAGTGACGCGCGACTGCAGACCCCAGTGTGGGTGGTGCCGAAAGACACGCACCATTGACGCCAATGGCAGGACTCACACTGGGAAGGGGCCACAGGTGGAGAATTTCAAGGGTTGGGATGTCCAAATATAGGGGCAGAGGACGGGGGGCACAGATGCAAAGGTGGCCTCAAGGAGGAGGGGGTGGTACCTTTTGAGCTATGTTGTGCTGGTTCTGGTTGGACGCTGCAGGTGGACTCCTAAGGCCTTGGGCTGAGGCCAGTCAATGCGCTGGGCCTGACTTCCCCTTGTCCGGCTCAGTTAGGGAACTCCCCAGCACCCACTTCTGAGGTGCCTTTACGGCAGAACCTGCTGTTGGCGGGGTGCTCACAACAATCTTGGACCTGGTGCAGCAATGCTTCTGTTGTTATGGCCCCCCACGCAGGGTCATTGCCCACGGCTTAGGAGGAAACCAGGGGCTATCATGGGGAAAGAGTTTAGTATCACAGGCGCCATGCAAGGAGATGGGAGGAATTGTCAAAAAAGTTTTTTGTTTTGGGGGTCTTTTTGACCCAGACTCTCACTCTGTCGTCCTGGGTCGAGTCCTGTGGTGTCATAGCTCACAGCAACCTCAAACTCCTGGGTTCCAGTGGTCCTCTTGACTCAGCCTCCCGAGTAGCTGGGACCACAGGTGCCCGCACAATATCTGGCTTATTTTTCTATTTTTGGTATAGACAGCATCTCTCTCTCGCTCAAACTCATGAGCTCAGGCAGTGCATCCACCTCAGCCTCTCAGAGTGTTAGGATTACAGGCTTAAGCCACTGCGCCTAGACTGGGAGAAAGTTTTTAAAGATAGTTTGGCAGGCAAAGGGCTAGGCAATTCGGTCTGCTAACTGGCTGGGGTCAAACTCAGAGGGTCAGGAAGCAGAAATTATTCTCTTGTGCTGAGTCAGTTCCTGACTCAAGTCAGGGGGAAGCCTAGTTGAGTTAGTTCCATGGCCTGGTGGGTCAGCTGATCCACCAGAATGCAGGGCTGGAAAGGATCACGAATAAAGCCTTAGGTTTCACAAGGGTGATATTATCTATGGGAGCAGTGAAGAAAGCTGAGAGTAATAAGCAATTATAGGAAAGCAAGCACGGGAGCATGGCTGGTTATATGTATTTTAACTAGGCCTACATGTTTGCAGAGTTGAGCCCTGCCACAGTTCCTGCCTTGTGGCCCTCTATTAATTTTATAAAGGGCAGTTTCATTGAGAGACAACACATAAGTTAAATGATCCATGGCTGCCTTGTTGATCAGACTCACACATTGTCACATGCAGTGTCCTCATCCCATGTTGTGTATTGAAGACACGGAGTTCCATCAGGTCAGGGCAGGGTGTGGTGTGCCGTGGGGTCTACAGCTTACCCAGGGTCAACAACTCTGCTCTTGACTCAATAATCAGCATTGAGCCCTCAGTAGAGATCTCTGTATATTAACACCAGGGTGAAGGGAGGACCATTCAGCGTAGCAGGTCATGAAGAGGACAGAATGGGGAAGGAGGTGACAACTGAGGGCCACGTTCCATTCACTCGCCAACCTCATAAACAACCCACTGTAGGCCTGGCCACACTGTCCCATTTTGTCATGATTAAGGAACTGGTGATAGATCTTAAGAACACAGGATCTCAGATGCCAGCACGGGCCATGCAAGCAACATAGATGAGCAAAATAGTGGGCAGCTGATTGGGGAACCCACAGTTTAGCTACTAGCCCTGACACAGCCCCAGCCATGGCTGCTACGGGACAACAAAGTCCTTTGCTGAGGCTGCTAAGTGTGAACCCGGGATTGGTTGTCTCTCTCTCTCTTTCCTTCCTTCCTTCCTTCCTTCCTTCCCTCCTTCCTTCCTTCCTTCCTTCCTTCCCTCCCTCCCTCCCTCCCTCCTTCCCTCCTTCCCTCCTTCCTTCCTTTCTTTCTGATAAAACAGTAGTAAAAACTTTATTTAATTTTAGAAAGAAAGAAAGAAAGAAAGAAAGAAAGAAAGAAAGAAAGAAAGAAAGAAAGAAAGAAAGAAAGAAAGGGAGGGAGCGGCCACAGGTTGATTGGTTTCTAATGACAAATCTCCTATTTGAATGCTGAGCACAAAAATCAGATTTGTCCAAACCAAATGAAACAAGCCTACAGGCCAGATTCACTCCAAAGGCAGCCAAGTTTTCATCTCTGCTCCTGGGAAATTTTTCTGGTCTGGTGGGACTCTTCTTTGGGCCCCGGGGAATTGTGTCCTATCTCACTTTGCTCTGCGTTGATTGGATATGACCCAGAATATTCATTTCTTGATGTAGAACTCTGATGTTATGAGCAATGTAATTGTTCAAAGAATTGACTTTCTGGATCAAATCCACACCAATTGGTGTTCATGCCCTCACCCCTCAGGTCTGCCGGCTTCACCTGTCAATGCAAAGCCTGCCTGAGCCAAGTCGCCCTGTCTCTTGTGCATCAGGCTCATCTACTTCAGTGGCTGCAGTCTCCTTGTGGGCCCCAAGTCAGGGCATGTCACATCTCCTTTGGCAGCAAGAGTCACTTCCTCCCTGTCACCTAGTCCAGGCTGAGAGTGAGTCCTGAATAGCTCCAACCATTTCCTGTGTTAAACTTCTCCCTGGGAAACTAGCTAGTGGGGATTATTGTTTAGAAATTTAATGTGCAATAGCTTGTTGAAATTTTTAAAATTTCTAATTCATAATTTATTAAATAATAAGAGTAATTGTTTATCAAGCATGTACTATGCATGGTTCTTACTTAATCCTGCACTCTGTGAGATGTGCGTCATTATTCACACTTATAGGCTTAGAGGAGGTAACTCTCACTTACCAATGTGGAGTTACCTGCTCAGGAATCTAACCTGGCTCTGTCTGACTGGAAGATCTGTACCCTTTTTGACTAGTCTGTACTATGTCTCAGCCTAATAATCAAATCTGCAGCTTTCTACAGTTTGACTCTGTACCTACTATAAAGGTCATAGGTTACTTGGTCATCTGAACTCAGTAATAGTCATGCCACAGAGATGTAGATTAATCTCCAATCATCTCAGTGATTTCACTTCTTGAGAAATTTCATTATCTGAGTCATAATTTGCCAAGTAGTGATCATAAGTCATCTAGAGAAGAAGATTCAGTCCCTGCTCCAGGCCTGCCTGGCTCTGACCACATGGTGTTCCTGCCTCGATGGATAGGAAGGATGGTAATGTCATTGGCCTCTGCAGACTGTGCTGATGAGACAGGCATGAGAGGAGAATGAGACCAGCTCAGAGGCATGGAGGCTAAGGGCGGATGTGTGAAATGGGAGGCCAACACGGCCCACTCCCTCAACTTGGAGGTGAGTCCGCCATTTTACTGGGACCTCAGGTGGGATGAGACAGATGTGGCATAATTAAAGCCTGGTGAGGCCTTGGTCTGGCACCTTTTAAACTGGTTGTTGTGATGTATCCAGAGGCTTCACACACCATGTGTAATAGAAGATGACAAGCACGCATGTTGGGGGAAATCGACGGTGATTCTGGGGACTTTATAGACAATGGGCATGACTGCTTTGGGCAAGATGACAAAGTCACCTTAAGAATTGCCCTTCACAGAAACTTTGAACATAAGAAGAAAAGATGGTGGCACATCACACATTTGACAGGGTCTAGAATCCAGAATACCCAAAGAACTCTATATCTCAAAAATAAAAAGACAACCCAATTGAAGAGACATTTATCCCAAAAGGCTATACAAATGGAAGATATTCAGATAAGCACATGGAAAGATGCTCAATGTATTTAACCATCAGGGAAATACCAATTCAATCCACAAAGAGATATCACTCCACGCCCACTAGGATGGCTGCAAGAAAGCAGTCAGTAGCCAGAGAATTATCTACCATGTTAGGTAATTCTTACACTCTGGAAGGCCAAGGTGGGTGGATCACTTAAGCTTAGGAGTTCAAGACCAGCCTGAGCAAGGGTGAGACCCCATCTCTAAAAAAATAGCTGGCTGTTGTGGTGGGTGCCCGTAGTCCCAGCTAGCTACTTGGGAGGCTGAGGCAAAAAGATTGCCAGAGCCCAAGAGTTTGAGGTTGCTGTGAGCTATGATGCCATTGCACTCTACCCAGGATGACAAAGTGGGACTCTCTCTCAAAAAAAAAAAGAAAGAAAAAGAAAAATGTCAGATAATAACAGGTGCTTGTGAGAAGGTAGAGAAATTGGAGGCCTCATATGTTGCTGGTGGGAAGGTAGAATGATGCAGCTTGCTTGAAAGATAGTTTGACAGCTCCTCAGAAACATTAAACGAATGACCCAACAGAGAGTTCCTGTATGACCCAACAATTCCTCTCCTTGGTCTATACCTAAGAGAAATGAAATCACATGTCCACACAAAACCTGTACTCAGTGTTCATAGCGGCACTATTTACATTAGCCAAAGAGTGGAAAGAGCTTAAACAGTCATAGATAATGGGACTGGGGTCCCTCCATTCAGTGGGAAGTTATTCTACCATGAAAAGGAAGGACGCACCAACACCTGCCATGACTCGGGGGACCCTGGAAGGCGTGATGCTGAGCGGAAGAGGCCAGACACAAAAGGTCACTCACTGCGTGACCCTGTTTATCTGAGATGCTTGGAAGAGGCAAATCCACAGAGAGAGGAAGGTGTTAGTGGTCGCCTCGGCCGGTTGGAGGGAGAGACCGGTGACTGCAGTTGGCTGTGGGATTTCTTTGGGGTGATGAAATGTTCTGGGATGAGGTAGTGGTGATGGTTGTGCAGCTTTGTGAATATATTAAAAACCTGTGAATTATACGTTTTTAAAGGGTGAATTTTATGTGCTCTTGTTTTGGACTGAATGTTCTCATCCTGCCCCTCCAAAGGTCTTATGTTGGGACCCTCCCTCCCCTAGGTGGTGGTGTTTGAAGATGGAGAGATGGGAACAATGGGAACGATCGGCCTTGACATGGCCGGGGTCAATTGACTGACATTTGTTGACAGCAATTTGGCAAAATGCTTAAGGAGCCTTTAAAAATTCTTTCTCTTCCAAATAGTCATTCTAAGGAGGGGCATGAAAAGGAGCTAATCCAAAATGCTGGAGAAAGAATGATGAAGAAGGGTGCTCACCACAGTGTTGCCTACAATAACCCAAAAGATCAGCCCTAAGTGTTTCACAAAGTAGATCAATAAGCAATAGTATGAAATGCTTCCAGGCTGGGTGTGGTGGTTCAGGCCTGTAATCTCAGCACTCAGAGGGCGAGGCGGGAGATAACTTGAAGCCAGGAGTTTGATATCAGCCTGGGCCACATAGCAAGACCCCATCACTACCATCAATTTGTTTGTTTGTTTATTTATTTATTTATTTATTTATTTATTTATTTATTTATTTATTGAGACAGAGCTCAAGCTGTCACCCTGGGTAGAGTGCCAAGGCATCACAGCTCACAGCAACCTCCAACTCTTGGACTTAAGTGATTCTCTTGCCTCAGCCTCACTAGTAGCTAGGACTACAGGCACCCGCCACAATGCCCGGCTATTTTTTTGGTGGGGAGGTTGTAATTGTCATTGTTGTTTGGCAGGCCCAGGCTGGATTCAAACTCACTAGCTTTGGTGTAGGTGGTTGGTGCCCTAGCCACTGAGCTACGGGTGCTTTTTAAAATTAGCCAAGCACGGTAGCATATGCCCATGACTCAGGAAGCTGAGGCTGTAGGAAAATTTGAGCCCAGGGGTTTGAGGCTACAGTGAGCTAGGATCACTGCACTCCAGCTAGGGTGACAGAGCAAGACTTTGTCTCTTACAAACAACAAAAAAAAAATGCTTCCACGTAATATTTAATAATATAAGAATATATGTAAGGTTCAATTGAAGTCTAATACAAAATTGTATGTGCTGTATACATTATATGTGATATATAATATGTGTGCACAATAAACTCAGCAAGGCAACACCTCGGCCCCTCTTAGAATTGTGCAGCACACAGCTGTTCTCAGAACTGCTATGTAAATAAGGACACCTCTGTTGTCTGTGACAGCTGGAAGGGTAAACACCCAGATCCTAACAAGGTTATCTATATTAGTAGGATTTGGAAAGCGTTTTTCTTTTCCTCACAGTTGTCTCTATTTTCTACTGTGAACATGTACTAAAGAACTACAGTTGAACTAAAAGTTGCATTTAAAATGAAGAAAACACTTGTCCCAGTAACGATTTAATTAAAACACCATATTCAAAGGAGAAAATGGACTCATTCATTATGAGGGTGATTGATTTTAAAAAAATCTATAAAGTGCATTAAAATAGCAATCTATAAAGTGGGGACACCAGAATACCATAGGGACAGTTTGGCATGGGGCTGCAGGTAGTTGCAATGTCCTTCTTTATATTTTCTTATGTTTTCCAAACTTGCAAAAATATGGGAAAAGTTCTCTAGAATTGAAGCAGAGGGAGAGCTTAGTTTCACTGGGGTGGGAGGACAGCTGGGCCTCCCAGGCAGGCTTGGCACTGGAAAGTGAGGGACTGGGTGTGCCCATAAGTGTTCAGACCTCCAGGGGCCTGGCCTTCCTGCCCGAAGCCTCTCCCTCAATGAATGGAAAGGGGCTGCCTCAGCTTCAGATGCCCACCCATGACGCCAGACACAGAGCTTGGCAGAAACAGGTGGAGGCAAAAGCAAATGGCATTCGGACAGCACCCCATTCCAGCAGCCTGTCCACGGAGTCCAGACCGTGGCTCCCCCCAGCAGGGCCCAGTTCGGAGTGTGGAGAAGCCACATTTCCCGGGGCCCACCAGCCCTGGGAGCCCCGAGCTGGGTGCCCAGCAAAATGCTTGCCCCTGGGACCGGTGGCTTGCCTGTTACATGAGTAACCATGTGGTCTCTCCACAGCTTGGTCTCGGTCACACACAGCAGGATGGACAAAGTGCCCATCGTCTGTGACTATGGCTCGGGCTTCAGCAAGGTGGGGTTTGCAGGAATGGAAGCCCCCCTGGCCGTGTTCCCAACTATCCTTGGGAAATACTGGCATGACGTGAGTAATGTGTGTGTGGGGGTGTCTTTCCTGGGTGCTGCTTACCCCTGCTTCTGCCCCCCCAGGGCTGGCCACAGGGAGGGAAGGGGGCCGCTGTAGCTTGTATTCATGTCATGCAGTGCCTGGCTTGGCAGCATCCAGGTGGCCAGGTCTCCCCAGAGCGCCTGTTTCAGCAGGTGTGGATGGGGTATGGGTGGGCCAAGGATTCCGTATTCTGAGCCACACCTGGGCATTCTGCTGACTTAGCTGGAGCAGTTATATGAGTCAGTGCAGTGGACCAGCCGTGAGCAATACGTCGCCCTTCCCACCTGTGACCATTCGCCCTCCCCACTTTTCAGAGCGGTGTGGACACCGAGTAGAAGGCCACTTTCTGATCAGCAGGAATCCATTAGGCCTGTGTGACAGAAGGACAATAGGGAGGGATGGGGACTGGGGCACATGCCTGGCCCAAGAGGACAGACCGTGACGTGCAGGCCAGTGGACACAGTGTGGCCAGATCTTCCAGTTTTTCAAGAGAATTTGGAAATTCAGATGGTTGTTTTATTGTGGCAAAATGCATGTAACATAAAATTTACCCTCTTAACCATCATTAGGGGGTATGGTTCAGTGGCATTAAGTATATTCGTATTGTTGTGTGACCATCGCCACCATCCATCTCCAGAATGTTCCATCGTCCCAAACTGAAGCTCTGTCCCCATTAGACACTAACTCCCCGTCCCCGTCCCTGCCCCCAGCACCACCCTCACATATAGGCATTTAATAGCCCTAGTGGGATGGGTTAGCGTGAGCCGGCAGCCCTCCAGGTAGGGACTGTGGTGCCCCTTATCCCAGAACAGGAGCCACTAGCTCTGAGTGATAACTCCCCCCACCCGCTGAGGGGGGCCTGTGCTCAAAGCCCACTCGGATCATCGAGCCCCTCCTGGGTGGTCTTTCTCATCTGCAACAGGGAGCGGCAGGGTGACTTGGGTGACCCCATGGTGATCACTCCTGGACTTTGCAGAACTTGGAGCAAATTACTGGCACGTTTCCAATGACCCAGGTTAAGCTGCCATCCATACCTGAGGCTTGACACCCAGACTTGTGACAGAGGTGACAATGCCTGTCTCTCTCTCTTAGTGGACAAACTACACAAGGATATGTGGAAACCAGCCGATTCTTCCTTGCTGTCCAAGTGGCAGGGATGGTAGCTGGGACAGCCCTTGCACACAGCAGATGCCTGCACCCAGGCTGACCAGCTTGCCTCCTGGGCATCGTAAAGCTCAGTGGTGAAGAGCTGTGGCAATTGACGCAGGTTCCAATATCAGTGCTGCCACTTAGAGGCACATGACTCTGGGCAAGCTTGCCCTCGTGGCAAAGGTATCTCTTTTTGCTTAATGCGACTAACCAAGGTATATATGACATAGATTTGGCTGGAAGGTTTAATGAGATGGTGAATGTATGTTTAGAACAGTTTCCAGGCCACGGGGAGTGTTTAGCAATGATGAAAATGACAGTGACAGATGTGTTAATTTCCTGTGGCTGCCGAAGCAAATGAAGACAAATCAGGTGTCCTGTAACAACAGACATGTAACCCTCACAGTTCTGGAGACAAGATGTTGGAAATCGAGGTGTCGGCAGGACCTACCTCACTGCCTCCCAAGGTAGCCGGGTTTATCTTCCTAAAAAATAGGAGAAATTGAATTACATTCCAGACCCTTTCCCAGTCAACTCTCTAAAGCAAATGTGCAGGGCAGGGCCTCTCCCACACCTCGCCTTCCTCGACGGCCTTTCCACCGTTGCCCTCAGTCTCCTCCTCATCTGCCAAGTGGGTGAGATGAGTGTCCTAGCAGTCAGTCCTCAGGAGCACTCTTGCCTCGCAGGTAATTTGCTAAAAACTCTCAGCGGCCTTTTGTGAAATCATGCACAGGGTTGAGGAGGCCGCAGATGCCCTCACTGTGACGGAGAGTCTTCCCCAATGGCCAGCACAGCCCGCCAGCCATTGCCCATTGGGCACCCATGAAGGAAGCCACGTGCAGGTAAGCCCAGCCCCCCACCTCCTGCCACTCCTGAGAGCTGATCTCCCCACCTGTGTCTTTCAGAATGTGTTGGAGGGGACAGTAGAGGAGCACTACTTCATCGGAGGAGAGGTCCAGAAGACCCAAGAGAAACTCGACCTGCAATGTCCCATTTCTCGGGCAACCATTACTGACTGGGGTAACATAGAAAAGGTAAGCTGCAGCTGCTGTAGGGCTGGGGGGACGTGGGACAGGTGTAATGGTGCCTCCCACATACGGTATCATCAGGGTGCCGGAGCATGGTGGTTGATGAGTCCTCGGTCCCACATGGTCAGAGTAACACATTTGTCCCTCCCTCTCTTAGTAATTGAGGTTTCTTTTTCTTTCTTTCTTTTTTTTTTTTTTTTGAGAGTGTCACTCTGTCACCTTAGGTAGAGTGCCATGACCTCATAGCTCATAGCAACCTCAGACTCCTAAGCTCAGGTGATCCTCTTGCCTTAGCCTCCCCAGTAGCTGGTCTACAGGTGCCACCATAACACCTGGGCAGTTTTTCTATTTTTAGTAGAGGTCAGGTCTCAATCTTGCTCAGGCTGGTCTCAAACTTCTCAGGCAACCCATCTGCCTCAGCCTCCCAGGGTGCTGGGTCACAGGCAGGAGCCACTGTGTCCAGTGCAACTGAGGTTCTGACCAGGCCGTGTGTGGCTGGGCCGTGCATTGCCTTCAGAGATGTCCACGTCAGTTACCATGTCCTTGTCTTAGAGCTGATTTAACAAAGGGCTACAGATGGGTGGCTTCAACGGCAGACATTTATTTCCTTATAAGCCCAGGGGCCAGAGTCCAGGATGTCAGTGGGCTGGGGGGAGACCCTGGCCCAGGCCTCTCTCCCCGTTTTTGGTGTTTGCTGTCAATCTGGAGCATTTAATGACTGGCAGATGCGTCACCCCTTTCCCTGCCTTCCTTGTCACTGGCGTCTTCCTCTGTGTCCAGCTCTCTCCTTTCTTATGAGGACTGTGGTCAGATTGGATTCCCCTGCTCTCCAATTCACCCCTCTGAACTAAGGGCATCTGCAACAGCTCCGTTCCCAAATGGGGTCACATGCTGAGGTGCTGGGGACCAAGACTTCCCTGTGAGGGCAGGGGTAGGAGACGGCCATCTGTGAACCACAGAGAGAGGCCCCAGAAGGAGCCTACTCTGAGACGCTGCGATCTCAGACTTCCGGCCTCCAGACGATGAGACAATGAATTTGTATTAAGCTGCCTGCCCACAATGCTTAAGGCAACCATGGGAACAAATTCACTAGGCTTTCTACCAATGTTGGATTATTTAGTCCTCACGACCCTTGGATCCTCCATTCTTTAGGGAGTATTTTCCATTGTAAAGATGAGGAAACAGATTCATAAAGGTGACACTGTCTGTCCAGTGCTGCATCTGCTGGGTGGTGGAGCTCTCCCTGTGTGACATCCGCTGCTGTCTGGGTCCCCAGCTCAGCCCTGTGGTCTTTTTTCTTTTTTCTTTATTTTGAGACAGAGTCTCCCTTTGTTGCCCTGGGTAGAGTGCCATGGTGTCATGGCTCACAGCAACCTCAGACTCTTGGGCTCAAGCAATTCTCTTGCCTCCCGAATAGCTGGGACTACAGGCGCACGCCACAACACCCGGCTATTGTTAGAGATGGGGCTCTCATTCTTGCTCAGGCTAGTCTCGAACTTGTGAGCTTCGACAATTCACCCATCTTGGCTTTCCAGAATGCTGGGATTACAGGAGTGAGCCACCATGCCCGGCCTCAGCCCTGCAGCCTCAGTGGCCTTATGTATCCCCCATCACACGATGAGAGAGTCTGAAAGCACTGGGCCTTACCCATCTCTTCCTGACCCCAGGCCTGGTGTACAAATGGAAGTCATGTGTCCATCCTGTCCAAAGTCATACTATGTCTTCCTGGTGGCTTCCTCAGGCCAGAATGCCTTACCTGTGACTCGGCAGTCACAAATGTTATTGAAAATACTGCTCGTCAAATAAATAATCATCTAACATAAATAAATAACATAAAACTCTGCCTGCTCGTGCAGGTGGGTCCTGCCCATTTGTAGAAGGCCACTGTGCCCTGGGACCACTCACCGTGTACCCCTTTCCCCCCAGATCTGGCATCACTCCTTCTACCAGGTGCTCCACATTGCCCCAGAGCAGCATCCTCTGATGGTGACGGAGCCACCTCTAAATGCAACAGCCAACAGAGAGAAGGCCACAGAGGTATGGGGCCAGGCGCTGGGCGAGGGGAAGGGAGGTCGGCTTCTGGTCTCTCCGGAGCCTGGGAGCCACCTCTGGGCCCCACCTTCTCTCTACTCAGAAAGATGGAGATGAGAGATGTCCCTTTTGCCAATCAGGCCAGAGAGGATGGCCACCACCTGGGAGCTCCCCAGGGGGCCGGGCACTGGGCTGGGCTGGGCATTGCGATGGTGATTACATGAGGCCTCCTGAGCAGCCTCCCTGGGGGCAGGGTGATTACTCGCCCCCCCACTCCCCCAGGACAGCTGAGGAGGCTGGAGCAGTGGGGAGCTTAAGGAACTTGGCTAAGGTCACAGGCGAGTTGCTGGTATGTTCACCTGGATGCCCATGGCCCAGCTCTGCAGCTCTGTTCTCAGCCACTGTTGTATCCTCTGCAAAGATCTGATTCTGATTATAAGTTCCTTTCCCCCAGACCTGCCTGCGGGAAGGAAGTGCCCTGGCTGGGTGGCCCTGGATTGAACTGGACGGTGGGGTCTGGCCAGGGCCAGGAGTGGTGAAGAAAGGCACGTGCAGGGTCCTCCTCAGGCCTGCTGAGGTGGCCAGGTGGTAGTGGGGGCCCCAGGAGCTGCTGCCGGCTGCCCGTGTTCCCATCACTTCATCAGGCTGTTCCTAATGAGGACACCTGTGAGCTAATTAAGCACGCAGCAAGGTCTGACCACCTGGCCCAGAGCCCTGGAGCCCAGCAGCGTCTCCCACAGGGAGCAGTGACCCCAAGGACAGGCCCAGGGCTGGAGATGCCATCTGCTCATGGCAGAGGCCCACACTAGGGCCCAGAAACGGCAGCTCCATCCCTCACTGTGCAGGTATGGGCCACCACCTCACGGGAAACCCAGCCCTGAGTGGCCGGTGAACCCTCCTTGGCACATGGACGGTTATTATGGGTCACAGGCGTGGAGCACGGCAGGGCTGCCCGGGCAGGGCACAGTGGGCACCCGCTTTGAGAACACTGAGCCCCTATGAGGCCTCGGTGAGCCAGGGCAGGATAAGTGTGGGCCAGGGGACCCTCACCTCATCAGGTTTCTCCTGAGACACAGACCGACGGGGTGTGAACGGACATGAGGAAAGGAATTCATTCTGAGGAATTGGCTCAGGGGATTACGGAGCTGACAAGCTCCACAGCCAGCAGGAGACCCAGAGGGCCGATGCTTTGGTCTGAGTCTGAAGGAGTGAATCCGCTTGCCCCGCAGACCCCAGGCAGGAGGTGCTCCCTCTTACTCGGGTCTCCAATTTGTTCAATTTGAACCTTCGACGGGTTGGATGGGGCCCCCACAAAGGGGAGAGGACACCTGCTTTGCTCAGGTTCTGGACGCAAACGTCAGTCTCATCCAGGAATGCCCCCACAGGTACACCTGAGCAGTGCTTGGCCAAACATCTGTGCACCCTGTGGCCCCGTCAGCTTGGCACACGAATCACTCTCACACAAGGCTGGCACCCAGCCTGTCTCCGGCACTCCCCCGCCTCCCTGAGCCCCTGGTCTGCCTGTCTGGTACTCTTGAAATTCACCCTCTAATTCTATCAGGGTCCTGGGAGGAAGCCAAAGGTTCACTCACAAGGGGCGGTTCTGGTGAGAGTTTAATAAAGAGATTACACACAGAGTGGGCGTAAGCCTCGGACAGAGTGGCACGAGAGGGTGCGGTGCTCTGGGCCCCAAGCCTGATGGAGCAGCAGGTGGTCACCAGCCGGAGGAGGGCTATTGCCCATCCCAGGTACTGTGGCCGCAGAAGAGGGGCCCAGCAGGGAGCCAGCGGAGACATCAGTACTCCTCCCTTGATCTGCCTCTGTGACCCCAAGGCAGAACCCCGTGGGAAGCCTGTGAAGAGGGATCCCGGGGCAGACAGCCTTGAGGAAGGTGTGGAGGCTTCTGCAGCCAAAGGCGTCAGCAGCTACCTGCACCGGGAAGAAGGGAAAGGGACACTCTTGTGCTCGTGGCCCTGCCTTCACCTCCCCATCCCGCATGCCCTTCCACCCTCTGTCCAGCGGCCTAACCACCAGGGCTCCTGCAGGACCTCAAGTGCACCGAGGAGGGCAGGGCTGACTTCCTTCCTAAAACTAGTCTGCGTTGTAGCAGGATTTGCGGTGCTATGTGCCAGGAGAGACACCACCACAGGGAGTAGCCCAGAGCACAAGGAAGGCCTCTCCTGCATCAGGACCATAGGACCCCTGGCTCTGCCAGCACATGACACCTCGGGGGGACAACTGTCCTTGCTGTGCCTAAGTGTCTTCATCAGAAGGGTAGCAGCAGTGTCTCCTTAGGGGTCCTGGTGAGGACGAAATGAGTTAGTACCTGTAAAGCACTCATAGGAGAGCTTCGTACACGTCAGGCATTCAGCAAATGATGTCACTTACTGTTCCGAGGCCTCAGTATTCTCATCTTTAAAAGAGGACCCTGAAGATCCTTCCGAGCTCTGTGACCTGGCCCCTCTGGCAGGTCAGCAGGAGCTGAGGCTGGGTTTTATCTGTACTTTTTAAGGGAAAGTACCTCTGGTTCAATCAAAAAGAAAGCTCTGGGCCAGGCGTGGTGGCTCACACCTGTAATCCTAGCACTCTCGGAGGCCGAGGTGGGTGGATTGCCTGAGCTCACAGCTTTGAGACCAGCCTGAGCCAGAGCAAGACCCTGTCTCTAAAAAATGGCCAGGCATTGTGGTGGGTGCCTGTGGTCCCAGCTATTTGGGAAACTGAGGCAAGAAGATTGCTTGAGCCCAGGAATTTGAGGTTGCTGTGAGCTGTGATACCATGACACTCTACCCCAGGGTGACAAAGAGAGACTCTGTATCAAAAAAAAAAAAAAAAAAAAAAAAAAAAAGAAAGGAAGAAAGAAAAAGAAAGACGAAGAAGAAGAAGAAAGCCCTCTCTCACTGGACACAGTGATCCTAGAACTCTGGGAGGCTGAGGTGAGTAGATCACCTGAACTCAGGAGTTCAAGACCAGCCTGGTAAGAGTGGGTACCTGTAGTCCCAGCTACTTGGGAGGCTGAGGCAAGGGGATCACTTGAGCCCAAGAATCTGAGATTGCTGTGAGCTGTGACACCATGACATCTACCCAGGCATAGAGTAAGAGTCTGTGTCAAAACAAAAACAAAAATCCTTGCCCTCCCCTGGAGTTCATGCCCCCCCTCACCCACTGGGATCTGAATTTCAGGGGCACCAGAGAGAGACACAGACTCACAGGTGCTGCCAGATGCGGGCAGCCAGCCTGCCCTTGCTGTCTTTGGCAGTGGCCTGTGCTTCTGAAGGCTCTGCATGCCCCACCTGTGTGTTCACCTTCCTTGCACACACATGCCCATGTGGTTTCCACTTTGGGGCCCTTGTAAAAAAGCCACTATGAATAAATGAGAGCTAGTCTTAGCATGAATGTGTGTGTTCATGCCTCTCAGGTAAATGCCCAAGCCCACCGGGAAGGCCACTCCCTGGAAACAGGCGTAGCGCTGCCTTTTATGGGTAGTGTGGTCAGTGGCGTCACCCAGCCATACGTAGTGTTGTTTCATTAAAACACTGCCTTGGCCTTGCTTTCAGGTCTTGGCTAGAGGCCAGTCAGTTCCCCTTCTTGAGCAGCTGGTTAAGTCCACACTCCAACCACGACCCCTATCGAGCTCTCATATTCTGGGGCCACCATGTACCTGCCTTGACTTGTCCTGGGGCCAGGTGCCAGTCACCTAAGGACGGTCTCTGGGCTCAGGAGCCCGTGAAAGAATTTAAACAAGCCAATCCACAGGCAGCCTGCAGAGCCAGCCTACGCCACTCCTGCTGGCCATAGCTGAGCTGCCTGACGCGGTTCTCAGAGCAAACCCCTGTGAGGCACCCCAGCAGCCTCTCTTGTCCAGAGCCGTAGAGAACAGATCTGCCCTTATCTGTCCCAGTGACACTGTGTTGGGTCCCACTGACTAAAGAACCTGCAAGTCCTACAGAAGGCAGTTCCGCCGACACCCAGCTGACTTCACAGTCTTTGCCTGCCTGGAGGCCCGCAGCCTATGGGCAGGCCCCAGCTCTGCCACCTGCTGTTACATTCCTGTCCCCCGTCTTATGTGGACATGGGCAGAAAAACAGTGCACAGCTGGGAGGGCTCCCCCTGGGTGGGAAAGCCAGGTGTCCCACCTCTTCACTCCTCTGCCCTGGTACACAGCTGGCATACAGTAGGTATTTCTTTTTTCTCTGTTTATTCTTTTTATTTACTTATCTATAGAGACATGGTCTCACTCTGTCCTCCAGGCTGCAGTGTGGTAGAGCAATCATAGCTCACTGCAGCCTGAGCTCCAGCGATCTTCCTGCCTCAGCCTCCTGAGTAGCTGAGACCACAGGTGCCACCATGATGCCTGGCTAATTTTCAAACATTTTTTGTAGAGAGGGGGTTTTGCTATGTTGTTCAGGCTGGTCTCAAACTCCTGGCCTCAAGTGATCCTCCTGCCTCAGCCTCCCAAAGGGCTGGGACCAGGGGTGCAAGTGGCTATGCCTGGCCCTGTAGCTATTTCTTGAATGAAGTGTCTGCATGCTCTGGCATGCAGCTGATGTTCAATGACCATCAGCCATAGTCATGTCCATTATAATGAAACAGGACATCACCCCAAGTTAAAATGCCGGGCACCTGTCAAGTTTCTCACCACCCAAGGGCAGAAAGGAACCTATACATGGTGAGAAAACAAAACAGTGGTCTGTGAAACTGTGTTACCCCCTAATCCAAGTGTCCCCACAGTCCTAGGAGGTAGCTGGGAGGGGTGTGAACCCATTTACCACTGAGAAGCTGGCAGTGCCCGGAGCCTTTTAGGGCAGATCTGGTGTGAGGCAGAGCGAGCTTCTGAGCCAGTGGTCTAGATCTGGGGGAGGGGGAAAGGGGAGGGTCTTGCAGGTGGGACCCCTGTTGCCTGGGTAATCAAAGAGAAGTGTACCCCCGCTCAGGCTGCCAGCCTGACCACTAGGGATTGCTAATGTTTTTCTGTAGATCCTGTTTGACAACTTCAATGTGCCGGCCCTGTATTTAGCCAACCAGGCAGTCCTTTCTATGTATTCCTCTGGACAAATCTCCGGTGAGTGACCTTGCAGAAGCCCCCTTCCTTGCAGCCACACTTTCCCCATTCTGCTGACTGGTGACACCCCCTCCATGGTGGGCAGCCCACTCCCTCCTTGACAGGTAAGCAAAGGAAAGAGAAACCACAAAAATCCGACTCCAGCTCTATCCCCAACTGCCTCTCTTTACTTTCTCTTAGGTTAGACAATTCATTCTCAACGTTTGATTAACACACTTTTTTTCTTTTCATTTCTTTCTTTCCTAGTTTGCTTTTTTTTTTTTTGAGACAGAGTCTCACTTTGTTGACCTGGGGAGAGTGCCATGACATTATAGTTCACATCAATTCAAAGTCTTGGGCTCAAGACATCCTCTTGCTTCAGCATCCCAGGTAGCTGGAACTACACACCTCCCACACGATGCCCAGCTAGTTTTTCTATTTTTAGTAGAGACGGGATCTTGCTCTTGCTCAGGCTGGTCTTGAACTTCTGAGTTTAGGCAATCAATCCACCTGCCTTGGCCTCCTAGAGTGCTAGATTACAGGCATGAGCCACTCACCACACTCAGCCGCATTTCTTTTCTTAACAGTTTTATTGAGGTGTAAATGACCTATATTAAATTGCACATGTTTAAGGCACACAATTTGAAAAGTTTTGGCATTCAGATACACTCATGAAACATTCACCATAAGCAAGATAAGGAACATACCTGCTACCCCTAAAAGCTCTCCTCAAGCCCTCCACACTCTGGCCTCTCCAGTGTGTCCCCAGATAGCCACTACCCTATCCCTACAGTTGAGTGTGCATTTTCTAGAATTTTGTATAGGTGGAATCATGAGGTGTATACTCTTTTTTGTGTCTCTTTTTTTCACTCGGCATAATTATCTGGAGACTCATCAGTGTTCATTTCTGTATTCATAGTTCATTTTTTATTGCTGAGTAGTAATCCATTGTATGAATATGTCTGTGAGTGAACATTCCAGAGGACTCACACTGGAATGGCCTTCAGATGCCTACAATGGCGAGGGGGTGGGGGGGGGGGGGAGTCAGAATGTTCCCTGACAGAACAGAAAACTGGTTTGGGGACATCTAAGTAAAATCAGCAGCTTAGTGGAGTCGGGATATCAGCAGAGTTAGAGGATCCATAATTACCCTTGAGACAGTCTAGCCTAAAGGCTATAACTGCAGTGGTCCTCTTCTCACCCTTAAGGTAACTTTGTCTGTCACTACTTGGCTCTGTCCTTGAGACTTGTTCTACGATTTAGTGCCTCTACCCTGATGACCTTTTCCATAATCAAAAGACTACCCCCATCATTGAGTCATAAGACTATTAACTCTTTACTTCTTCATTCTTTAAACATATACCCTAAAATCTTTTTTTTGGCCGGGGCTGGGTTTTAACCCGTCACCTCCGGCATATGGGGCTGGTGCCCTACTCCTATGCCACAGGCGCCGCCCCCACACCCTAAAATAAAAACCTCCTAAGAATTCGAATTGGGGTGGTACCTATCTGCCTCATTACAGGCTGGTACTGTGTCCATCTCTCCAGGTCTCAGCAGATTTTTTTCACACTCTGCGAGTTGATTTCTCAGCACCGTTTCTTCCTCTGACTCTGGACCCCAGGTGGTCAGGAAAGTCCTCTCTTGGGGAATTCTCAGTCAAGCCTGTTGGAGCTCCTTCCTGAGCAGCAACAGCATCATACTTTGTTCGTTCACCATAAATGGGTATTTGGGTTATTTCCACTTTGGGGCTATTATACATAATGCTACTGTGAAATTTCATGTACAAGTCTTTGCATAGATACATGATTTTATTTCTTTGGGGTAAATACCTAAAAACGATCAGCGTATGTTTAACTTAAAAAACAAAACAAAACAAAACTCTGTCAAATTAGTTGCCGAAGTGGTTGCATTGTTTTGCATTCCCACCAGCCATGTTTGAGAGTTCCAGGTCCTCCACATATTCACCAATACTTGATGTGGTCAATCTTTCAATCTTAGCCGTTCTAATAGGTGTGGCTATTTTGGTTTGGATTCCCACTCCTCTAACAATGAATGGTGTTGATCATTTTTTCATGTGTTTATTTGCCATTCATACATTTGCTTCAGTGAAGTGTCTGTTCAGATGTTTTGCCCAGTTTTTCATGGTGTTGTTCATCTTTGTGTTTTGAGGATTTTTTTTATATCCTGGATACACATGTTCTATCAGGTGTATGTTTTGCAGATATTTGCTCCCTATATATGGCTTCAGTTTTCATTCTCCACACGTCTTTTGAAGCTAAAGGTTATAATTCCTATGAAGTCCAATGTATTAATTTGGGTTTTTTAAAATGGATCATGCTTTTGGCATCAAGAAATATTAATATGTATGGCACCAAAATGTTTTCTGCTGTATCTTTTTCTAGAACTTTTATAGATTCTAGTTTTATATTCAGTTCTATGATCCATTTAGAGTAAATTTTTGTATATGGGGTAAGGTATGAATGAAGTGTGTGTGGATATGAGAGAGAGGGAGGGAGAGAGGGAGGGAAAGAGAGAGAGAGGGGTCCTATTGTTCCTACACTATTTATTGAAAAGACTTCATTGAATTGCCTTTGCACAATTTTGAAATTAGTTGTAAATTTGTATATGGCTATTCTGAGCTCATTATCCTGCTCCATTAATCTATGTGTCTAATCCAGTGGTGTCCAACCTGCAGCCTGTGGGCCACAAGGTGATTTAGTGAGGACTCTTTTTTTTTTGCTTATCGCACTGTCAGATATCATGAAAAGTATGCATAGGTCTTTTTTTTTTTTGTTAGCTAATCAGCTTTCGTTAGAGTTTGTGTATTTTATATGTGGTCCAACATAACTCTTATTATTCCAGTGTGCATCAGAGAAAAACAAAAAAAAGGTTGGATACCCCTAGTTAAATCTATTTGTCTAAAGGTTGAAATCATTGTGTCTTGATTATTGAAGCTTTATAAAAAGACTTGACATACTGTGATGATGCTACCACTTTGGTCTTCTAGTTCTGAAAATGTTTTGGCCATTCTAGGTCTTTTGCATTTCCATATGAATCTTAACATCAGTTTTTCAATTATGATAAAACAACAAAACTTCTTTGGGTTTTGATTGAAATTGTTTTGAATGTATAATTTGGTGAGAACTGACATCCTAAAAATAGTCTTTCAACTAATAAATATGGTATATTTGTCAGGTCTTCCTTCAGGTTTTGCATTTCTTTCATCAGATTTATGTCTAAGTGTTTCATATTTTTTTTTGAGTCTTATTCTGTTGTCCTAGGTAGAGTGCTGGACGTCATCAGAGCTCACTGCAACCTCAAACTCCTGAGCTCAAGCAATCCTCCTGCCTCACTCTCCCAAGTAACTGAATTACAGGCGTACACCACAACTCCTGACTAATTTTTCTTTTTTCTTTTTGAGACAGAGTTTCACTATGTCACCCTTGGCGGAGTGCTGTGGTGTCATAGCTCACAGCAACCTCAAACTCTTGGGCTTAAGCGATTCTCTTGCCTCTGCCTCCCAAGTAGCTGGGACTATAGGTGCCTGGCTATCTTTATTTTTTTATTTTTTTATTTTTTTGCAGTTGTTGTTTAGCTGGCCAGGCCAGGTTTGAACCCACCACCAATTTTGGTGCATGTGGCTGGTGCCGTAACCACTGTACTACAGGCGCTGAGCCTAATTTTTCTTTCTCTCTCTCTTTTTTTTTTTTTTTTGTAGAGACAAGCTCTTGCTCTTGCAGTCCTCCCACCTCAGTCTCCCAGAGTGGTAAGATTGCAGGCATGAACCACCGCACCCAACCTGTTTCGTACATTTTGATGCTATTGTAAATGGCATTTTTATTTCAATTTCTGGTTGTCCATTGCTATAATAGAAATGTAATTGATATTTGTATATCGATAATATGTTCTGATACTCTAACTAAACTTATATTTCAGGAGTAGCAGCTTTTTTGTAAATTTCATAGAATTTACTACTTAGGTGATCATATTTTCAAAATAAAGAAAGTTTTACTTCATTATTTCCAAATTGGATGCTTTTTTTTTTTTTTTTTTGGTGCAGTTTTTGGCCAGGGCTGGGTTTGAACCCGACACCTCCGGCATATGGGGCGCCCTACTCTTTCGAGCCATAAGAACCACCACCAAATTGGATGCTTTTTATTGTTTTTTCTTGCCTGGTTACACAGCTTATGCTCCTTAGCACAACTTTGATTAGAGGAGGTGAGAGCAGACAGTCTTGTCTTATTCCTGATCTGAGAGGAGATTGTTCAGTCTCACAGCATTAAGTACAATGGTAGCTGTAGGTTTTTCACAGATGTCCTTTATCAACTTGAGGAAGTTGTGTATTCTTAGTTTGCTCAGACTTGGTTTTAATCAGAAATGTTAGATTTTGTCAAATGCTTTTCTGCATCTGTTGTTATGATCATATGGATTCTCTTTTACTTCTCTGAGATGGTGAATTCCATGAATTCTAGAATGGTAAAGCAAGCTTATGTTCCTGAGACAAAACCCATTTGGTCATAATGTATTCTCTTTATATATTTATAAAATTTTGTTTGGAGTAATAGCCGACCATCTTCTTTTCTTGAAGCATCCCATCCCTTAGGGATCACTGAACTTTGTTGTCTGATGTCTAATATCTTGACAATATATGTTATCTTCTCTTTTACTTGTTTTAGGTGGGAGGGGAAATACTCCTTGTTTTGTATTTCAGCTAGAAGTGGAAGTCCTTCTGACTTATGTTTGCTTCATTTTAACTCTCAGTTCTTGGTTGTTAGACTCAACAGGGGAAAGGAGCCAAATGCCCAGACTCGCAAGCAGCTCTGGACAGCTCCAGAAGCTCCTGTGTTACACAAAATAAGACCATGCAATCTCAATACACCGCACCCTTTGGACTAGCACAGAGAGTGCGAGTTTGGCTTGCCAGATAAAATGTACACCTCCTCCACCACACCAGATTCTCCAGACATTTGGTGCCTTCTGGAGAATCCCTGTGCCCACATCGACGTATGGAATTCTTTAGAGAATAAGTGTTAAGACCATGTAATTCTTCTTCCTCTTTTACTTCTTTGGCAACTACTGCTAGTAACTAATATCTGCATGTCCTAGTTTAATAAGAAAACTTGCTGGTTTCTGTCCAAAATAATCAGCCCTTGTTCTACTGTACTACCACACTCCCCAAAGAAGGAAGAAAGCTTCCTCCTGAGAACTTTTTCCTTCTCCAAGTATCCCACCCTCTACCTTCTCTTCTTGTAGAATTAATGATTTATCAGGGATGCCACTCACTCTGCATTATGATACTGGCATGTTCTCTTATCTAGGAACAACGATTGAATCTGGAGAAGGAATGACATACTTTGTGCCCGTCATGGATGGCTGTTCTTTGAATCAGTCGACATTGCAGGTGGATATAGCAGGCCAAGACCTCACCTTATATCTCTCACAACTACTGTCAGATAATGGGAACATTATTGTGAGCACAGGTAGGAAATTACTATTCTTGGAGAGGTTAACTAGTTCTTGGGATATAAAGGCTACTTGACCTTTATTTAGGTTTTAAAAATAGCCCTATCTATATTTAGGGAAATGTAGTGGACCTGATGATGATAACATGGACAATGATGATGATAGTGTTGATGACGACTGTAAGGATGATGATAGTGACAGTGGTGATGATAATGATGATGGTGATGATATTGATGATGATGGTTGTGGTAATGATAGTGGTGAAAGTGGTGATGGTGAGGTGATGATGGTCATGATGAAGATGATGGTGATGGTGATGATGGTGGTGATTGATGGTGGTGATGATGATGGTGGTGGTGATAGTAGTAATGGTGATGACCATAGTGATGATGGTGGTGGTAATCATGGTGGTGATGGTGGTGATGATGGTGGTGGTGGTGATGGTAGTAATGGTGATGACCATAGTGATGATGATGGTGGTAATAATGGTGGTGATGGTGGTGATGATGGTGAGAATGGTCATGGTAATGATGGTGATGATGGTGGTGACAATGGTGGTGGTGATGATGGTGGTGGTGGTGATGGTAGTAATGGTGATGACCATAGTGATGATGGGGGTGAGAGTGATGATGGTGGTGGTAATCATGGTGATGATGGTGGTGATGATGGTGAGAATGGTTATGGTAATGATAGTGATGATGGTGGTGATGGTTGTGGTGGTTATGATGGTTATGCTGGTGATGTTGATAGTGATGACAGTTGTGATGATGATGATGACAAAGGTGGTGGTGATGGTGATGGTATGGATGGTCATAGCAATGATGGTGATGATGGTTGTGGTGATGGTGGTAGTGGTGATGATGTTGATGATGATTGTGATGGTGATAGTGATGATGGTGGTGATGGTGATGATGATGGTGATAATGATGGTGGTGATGTGATCATAATTATGATGATGAGGACTTCAGCCTTATAGAGAACTTACCCTGTGTGAAGCACTGGGCCAAGTAAACATTTCAGGTACATCTCTTATTGCCTCTTGCTATAAGAGAAGAAACAATCATTTCAATTGTAAGAAGAAACTTAGAAAGATTAGGAGATTTGGCCAACATCCCATAAGAAGCAGGTACAACAGCTGAGATATGAACCCAAGAACTCCAGATCAGTGATCTTCAACCTTTTTTGGCACCAGAGACCATTGTCCATGGAAGACATTTTTTCCATGGATTGGTGGATGGGGGTGGAGCACATTAGATTTTCATAAGGAGCGTGCAACCTAGATCCCTCAAAGCTACACAGTAGGGTTCACACTCCTATAAGAATCTAATGCTGTTGCTGACGGGACAGGCGGAGCATGGGTGGTAATGTGAGTGATGGAGTGTAACTGTAAATACTGATGAAACGTCACTCGCTAACCTGCCACTGACCTCCTGCTGTGTGGGCTTGTTCCTAACAGGCCATGGACCAGTACCAATCTGCAGCCGAGGGGCTGATGTCTGCAACTCCAGACAAGGCATTACCTGTCCTCTATTGCAACCAGTTCCTGGACTGGATTCCCAGACTGTGTAACCTGTGTGGCTCCCAATCCCAACAAGCCCATAATTCTGTGTTAGCTTTTTGGTTTTCCCAAATAAGAGCTCTATGTCCAAAATAAGCAAAATATAAAACCCTGAAAGAATAGCAGCAGTTAGAAGAAAGGTGGGAAGAATTGACTGGGGCAAGGTGGAAGCATATTACCAACACCTCACACTCAGCAAGATTGTCATGTGCATGATTTTGCCTCCTTCTTACAACAACCCTGTGAGGGATGATTAAACCCATTCTTGCAGAGGACAAAAGAGAAGGAATAAGAGGACAATGTAGTTGCGTAGAGCCAGGACTTTGGCAGAGATGGCATTTGAACCCAGATTTCTCTCACCAAGGCCCCAATGAGGTGAAGAAAGTGCAGCATTAGAAAGTGCAGCATCCAGAGTCAGGGAGAGAGAAATAAATGATGACAGTCTCTGTGGCTGCAGGTAAAGTGGTCAGGAAAGGTCTGAAGAGTGTCCACAGGGCCTTGGAACTGAGAGACATGACAGATCCAGGCAAGAGCAGGTGAGACGGAGGAAGTGAACGTAGAAGTCAGACATCAGTGGCTGAAGAGCAAGTGAGATTCCAGGCAGGGGGCTCCCTCGGGCCCAAACTAAACAATGATGGTAGATGAAATATGCAACTGTGATACCAAAAGACACAGCTATGTTTGAAACTTGTTGTCAGCCCCCTGAGAACGGGAGGAATGTCGCCTTACAGAGATTTCCAGGCCAGGCATTTTGACTGGCTGTGGGCCAGTTCTCCAGAGGAGTGGGCAGTTGTGGACAGTCAATAGGCACCACGCACCACAGTGGGGGTCCCCTGCCCCTCCTGAGGTAGTGGGTAACAGAGCTGAGCCTGATTCTCTAGCCCCCCTAAAACATACACCATAGAAGAGTCTCAACTTACAAAATGTCTTAGCTCATTCAGGACACCCCTAGTCCATTGTTTTCTTCCACAAAATCAGGTCTCAGCACATGGCCCAGATCAAGAGAAACTAGAGCATGAGACAAACATGGAAACAGTGGCAACAAGGCACATCCCGTCCTGACTGTGAGGAGCTTCTGAGACTCAGCTCTTTCTTACCTTGTTCTATTTGGTGCGTTCCCTCTGTCCCACAGCTGACCTGGATTACATCAGGAACGTGAAGGAGAAGTGTTGCTATGTGGCCTTGGACTTCAACACGGAAAAGATGAAAACTGACTTGCCTTCTTGCCAACAGCAATATCAGCTTCCTGATGGCCAGGAGATCACCCTTGGCCAGGAGCGTTTCCTCTGCCCCGAGGTGCTCTTCCAGCCAGACCTCATAGGTGGGTCCACGCGCAGGGGACAGAAGTTAGCTCAGCGGAGCACACTGTAAGAAAGAAGGGATAAGGACAGCCAGGGCGGTACTCTGGTTTGAGTAGCAAATAGGTCCCCCATTTCAAAACCTCCTCCCATATCAGCTGTCACTACCTAAGCACCTACTGTGTGCCTGCCATTGCTTTTCCAACCCTGGTAGGTAAGCTATGTCCTTGGCTCCTTCTCAGATCTCATTTACCTTTTTTTATGAAGGAGAAAACTTGCTGAAGAGCATTAAATCATTTTCACATGTGTTTAAGTACATACTGGACTGCACACCTTGTCTCATAATCGACAACTTGTACTCTGCCTACGTACAAAATGATCTGAAATATAAAAATTGAGATAATTAAAACAGGAAAGTAATAACTATAGATTAGGAGGGAGCTTTAAAAATGTGGCTGATCTAGAGATTTTAAATGAACACTGAGTTGACTGAACTCTCTGACAGGCAGAGCAGAATAGGAAAAATGGCAGATCATAAAATGCCAATTGATGGCAAAATGACATCTGGTCAGAAGTCATAGAAAACCAAATATTTGGCCAGGCGCTGTTGCTCATGCCTATAATCCTAGCATTCTGGGAGACCAAGGCGGGTGGATTGCTTGACCAGCCTGATCAAAAATGAGACCCTGTCTCTACTAAAAATGGAAAAACTTGCCTGGTGTTGTGGTGGTCACCAGGACGCAGGAGGCTGAGGGGGGAGGATCACTTGAGCCTAAGAGTTTGAGGTTGCTGTGAGCTATGATGTTACAGCACTTAACCCTAGGGTGACAAAGTCATACTGTCTCAAAAACAAAAACAAATACAAAATAAAACAAACAATCATCCCCTGGAAACAGATTCTTATAGTAATTTGTTACATTCATAAGGGACAAAGAGAATCAAAGCGGGACCATTCCCGCAGGAGGGGGACCCAGTGAGCACGTTGTACTTCTCTGAGTCAGTGGTTTGTCTTTGTTTTCCTTTAGACTGTGCAGGGGACAAGGTGGTCTTAAAAACATGGTATCTGCACCAAAAACATCAAGTGATAAGCACAGAAGTCTTTGAAGTTCTTTACTCAGCCAGTGAATGGGAGCCCAGCCCCAGAATCCCCGTGCTAGGTCTGTCCTAAACGCCTGCCGGGATGAGCTTTTCAGGGCTTAGCCCAAAGCTGTTCAGCAGATTGGCCTCACAAGGACATGGAGGCACTGGCAGGCACCACCTACCCCTCCCAGAAGCTCACAACATTGAACAGAAAATAACACAACACACACATGTTCTAATGGCCGTTCTTATTATTATACTTGAGTTTATGTGGTCAAATAGTGACTAAGGGACAGATTAACCAATATTGGTTTTCAAAGGCCACTGGAGTGAAGATACTGCCTCTATAGAAATCTTTTGATAAAATAATTGATACCAAAGCTTTGAAAACTGATAATTGCTAATAACATTGGAATGTAAGTTTTCTAGGATGAGAGAGAATTAATACTTAATTCATTTGCTGCGAGCAGTTGAATTCGGGGAGTGTCCGGCATTCCACAGACTTACCTTGTTAAAATCGCCAGGGGCAGGTGGCACCTGTGGCTCAAAGGGGTAGGGCACCGGCCCCATATGCCAGAGGTGGTGGGTTCAAACCCAGCCCTGGCCAAAAACTGCAAAAAAAGAAAAAAAAATCGCCAGGGGCCTCTTGGTGCTAAGGTCATGGAGCCCCCTGGGACTGGGGGTAGAGGGGGTCCCTCCAGCCCAGGGCCCTCAGCTGGAAGGGAGGAGCCCAGGGGTGCAGACAGCCTCTGACTTGCAAAGTTTGTTTTTTCTCTGCCTGTCCCGACAGGGAGAAGCACCCTCGGCATACACATGCTGGCCTTCCAGAGCGCTGCCTCCTGCGAGTCTGCCTTCCACAAGTCTCTCTTCGGCAACATGCTCTTGTCGGGGGGGACTGCCTCCCTTTCTGGTTTGCAAGTCCGGATGCAGAAAGAGCTGCTGGGCCTGGTTTCCCCTACATTCACCTTGAAGGTAAGCTCCTGCCAACCCCTCCCTGGAGGGCTTTCCCGGTTCATTTCACAGATATTTCTAGAATGCTATGGTTGTGCCAGGCATGGCTGGTGGTGCTTGTGGAAGCATCCATGAACAAAAAGGTCAAAATTCCTTGGGGCTTTCATTCTAGTGTGTGTGTGGGGGGGAACCCAGAAGCAACACAGGTGAACATGGTGGATGGTGAGGCCGTGCTGGAGGGGTATGAGCCAGAGGGGAGGCACAGCCGAGGAGGGAGAGGGCAGGGGCCACGGTTGGGGTGTTCAGTGCAGGGTACCAGAGTGGGTCTTCTCTAGAATGTGACACTCGGTAAATACTTGAGGGGACAGAGAGCTGGATGGATGTCTGGGGAACAGCATCCAGGCAGGGGAACAGCCCATATGATGGCCTAGAGGCTTCCTTCCTGGAGCAAAGGGCAAGGAAGGGCTGCTGGGGTGGCATGAGGGCAGAGAAGCTGCATGCAGCTCTCCTCTGCGGGGAGCTGGAGACAACCAGAAGGTTTGAGCAGAGAAGGGACAATCCAGGTGGGCCCGGGGGGACAGCTTAGGCTCCCATGCAGAACACACGCTGCCAAGAGGTTGGAACTGTCTGGATGAGGCTGGGTTGGGGCAGGAGGGACAGGGTCACCCACTCACTTCCAGCTGAGCTCAGCAGCTGCCCTGCCAACCTAATCTCTTCCTGGTAACTAAAAGTGTTCTTCACTCCGTGGGGGCCCCTGTGATGAGGGCTGTCCCCAATGCACACTTCACTTCTCTGGCCTGCTCTCTGCCTGTCTCTGGCCTCATGGCCTCTGCCGCTGCTGGCTCTCTGGGGTCAGGTGCTGCATGATGTACTTTGCATAGCTGGATCTGAATCCTTCCCACCACACCAGCTGGCCCTCAAGATGACTGCAAACTCCATTGATTAACCTTTTAGCTCTCTTGGTGTGGTCTGCTGCAGGCTCATGGGAGACCCTCACCAGGAGGACACCACTGTCCTTAGGCCTGTTGGTCAGGGTCCTCCACTGCCATCTGCATCCTGCACAGGGGTCAGGAAGGAGCAGCTATCTCAGAGCTTTACCCCCTTTCTAGACCTGGCTCATTGCCACTGTCTCTTCTGTTCCTGCCACCCAGCTTTGGAACAGACACTTTGCAAGGAGACTTCACCCAGAGTCCAGAGGCAGGAGCCACAGGTTCACTCCCTTCTACCCTCAGAGCAACAAACTTCTCTGGAGGATTCTTTCCCTCACCACCGTCAGCCCACCTGGGGTTTTAGGTCTGGCTCCAAGCAGGACCCTCTCCCAGGGAGAACTTTCTGGCCTGCGTCCTTGATGTGTTTTCTGCACCTGCTGAGACTCTCCTCGGCTGTTTGGCGGAGCTCCTTGCCTCCTTCCCTTCCTTTTCCTTAGAGCGTCCACTAGATTTGTAGCCCTGGGTGATACTTGAAAGTGGACACACAGCAGTGATCCTTGCTCTGGGTGGTGTGAGTTCTGCCTCCAGAGCCATGGAGAAGAGTTGGGGATTCCGTGGAGAGACAAACGCATCAGCTAGTATGACAAAGAAACTTTGTCCAAGTGCCCCTCACTTTTTACGTCTTCACCCTCTTTATGTGGGTCATTAAAACCCGTATAATACTGGACAACTGTTAATCTATTTCTTGCCTTCCTAAGTCCACAGCCCTCATTCTCTTGCCTAATATCACGAGCATTTACATAATATTAGAAAATTGTCATCCCTTTCAGCCCCCTCTCTCAAGTCTTCAGCTTTCATCTCATATTCTATTCTGGGCATCCCTCCCCTCAGCTCTCCAGATCTCTCAAGTCTTTTATGTGCAATGAATTTTTGGTAAATAAGTATGGAAAGCTACTACCTAGGCTGGTATGGAAGACAGATTAAAATTGAATATCGTACCTAAGTAAGTTTCTTGAGTACATTGTAAAGAGGATCTCTTGGGCACCTTTGTCCTGACAGTTGTGGCTGGGCTATGTTTCTGTCCAAGCCCTTCCATCGTTCTGAGCCCTCAAGGTACCTTCCACTGCCCCTACACCACCCCAGCAAAACCTCCTCTGCATGAAGCTTAACGGTAACACATGTTGCCCATAACTCTGTTATAATTTAGCTCTTCTCTGCCTTCCTCTCTTGTCTAACCCATCCCTGGAAGGGATAGGGAGGTTGATTCACCTGTGACCATCCATAAAGCTCATTAAGTTGTTTGCCTAAAGAAGAGAAGATTTCTCTCCCTCAAATGAACTTGTCCACCTTGAGAGAGCAGCTAGTTCCAAAGGGCCCAACTCCTCAAACGCATGTGATTGGTTCTCCCAGCAACCTAAGCCCCTCTATGATGGCTGTTTTTGAGCAAAAATTTTGGCCATAATTTCCCCCATCTCTTTAGAGTGGTTCCCCCCCCCCTTATAATCCATTTCTAGATGTGGATTTTCAGAGCCAGAAATGCCCACACAATTTATGGCTTTTTGAACAGATGGCCAGATTGCCCGTGGAAACATGGAGCATCTCATCCCATCCCGGCGTGGGTGAGATGGCCCCGTACCCACATCCCCACCAGCATGGGGGCCATCATTTTTAGATCCTTTTTGCCAACCTGAGAAATGGGGGGGGGGGAAATGTTTGTTGTTCTTTTCTCTTTTTCTTTTTAAACATATTTCGTAGAACAGATAGAACAGAGGCTCCTGGGTACCTGAGAGTGGCTATTTCTCTGCTCCTGATGTATTGATCCTACAGGTGCTTTTGTTCCCCCATCTGACTCTTTATTTTTCTTAAAGTTGCAGTGACAAATATTCTCTTAATCCATACCAGCAGGTGGTTTCCAAGCCAAGCACAGCTCTGCGGTGCAACAGGGCCCGTGGCTGTTGGTCTGGGAGTCTGAGAACTCACCTGCGCCCACGTCTACCTCTACCTGGAGCTTGGGTTTTCCAAATCCCAGTTCAGAGCTGTGTCCCTGCAGACCACTGAGTGATGCATTTGCTTTCTACGTCTCACAATAGCGCACACACTCTGATATTATTTACCTAGTGAATGGATGGGAACAACTGTCCCCACCCTGAGCAAGGGACTTTAACCTTCTTGAGCATCTGTGCCTCAGCTTGGCAAATGGGAGTAGAAGGTTTTTACCTCCTCCCAGCCCAGGTGACCTGACCTGGGGTGAGAAACACTGCTCTCTCTGCCCAAATAGAAGCCAAAAGAAATACACACGTTATAGATTTTGGCATGAAAGGGAGAGCCCAGTACAAGTGAGAGAAAAATCTCCAGAGCTCCACATCACAATGTAGAAAGAATTTCTCTGTAGTACTTGATTACCTGGGATTGATTGATTTTGCTTATCCATGTTTTCTAATTTTTTTCTACAAAGTACATATGCCTTATGCATACTCATTACATACATATAAAGCGTTTTGTATTTTTTAAATGCCAAGGGTAGGAGCCCTCTGTGCTCTTTTTATCTGCTAGTTTACAGCTGCAGGAGGTAGGTGTGGACTGTTCAGCGTCTCTGATGGCAAGTAAGAAATTGCACCCGCGGGAGGGAGAAGCAGCAGGCGGACGTCGTGCTTCCCAGTTTACAGTAGCATTTTGATGTTTGTTGCTTCCCCTTCGTCCCCCCACTTTCTTCTTCTCCCTCCCCTCCCTGACTCTCCTCTCGCCTCTTCTTCCTCAATCCTGCCCAGGTGTCCACCTGTCCGTATTCCATATATGGCACTTGGGTAGGAGGTTCCATCCTGGGCTCCCTGTCTACGTTCCAGGACGTGTGGATCACCAGGAATGAGTACGAGGAGGTGGGCTCTTCTATCATCAGTAGAAGAAGCTTCTAACTTGTGGGTTTCTGGACCTCCTGCCCCCTGCTGTCAATTGCAATTCCAGATGGAGAAATCAAGTCAGCTGCTTGGGCCCTTCCACCCTTCAATAAAAAGTTTCAGTAAAGGATGGATTCTGCCTCTGTGTCCTGGCAAGGCTGGCAGCAGCTTAGGCAATCACTACATAGTCCCACAGTAGCCCTTCTTCTATAATTTAGAAGGGCTAAATTATAAGAGAGTTGTGGGCAATGTGTGTTACCGTTGAGCTTCATACAGAGAAGGTTTTGCTGGGGTGGTGTAGGGGCAGTGGAGGGTACCTTGAGGGCTCGAAGGGCTTGGATGGAAACATAGCCCAGCCACAAGTGGCAGGACAAAGGTGCCCAAGAGATGCTCTTTGCAATGTAATCAAGAAACTTACCCCCCCCCCCAAAAAAGAAACTTAGGTACAATATTCCATTTTAATCTGTTACACAGATTACGTTAACCCAGTCTAGTGAAGTCTACCTCTCCCTGTGCATTAGTCAGGATGGCTGTGCTATGCTCAGTAACAAGCATCCCCCAAATCTCAGTGCCATCAAATGAAAGTTCATTCCTCACTCATGCCACATGGCCATGGAAGGTCAACCAGGCACCCTTTCCCTTGCTGTGCACCCTTAGGATCCACAGGCAGAGCAGACACCACCTAGATGTTATTATTTGCTGTGGGAGAGCAAAATCACACTCTGGTGGGTCCTATGTTGGCAACTAAATGTGTCAGCCCAAAAGGGACATGTGGCACATCTCACTATGAATTAACCAGAACAAGTCACACAACCCCACCCAACCTCAGACAGTCAGGGAGCACGTGGGCCGAAGGTTGTGGATGATCTTGTTTTGTGAAAGCACAGTTTCGGGGGTGGGGTGGGGGGGAGCTTGTGTCCTTTGGTGAATTTATTTCTTGTGATGTTGTGACATTGCTGTGAGATTGTTTTTATTAAACTGATTTCAAGATACAGAGACCAAAGCTAAGAGAGGTTATTATCTGGAGGTAGGTTATTTAGGTAGTAACAAGAGTTTAAATCCATAATAACATCTAGCGAGAGTGCTGGGGATGAGAACAGAGATAACTAAGGAGGGAGGGTAACCGGGCACTAGATAAGTTCCCCAAACTGAAGACACACACATCCAAGGTGGAGAGTGGTGGGGCTGCAGACGGCTGTGCCCACGGTGGAAGGTTCCCATGTGCAGATACTGCCTAATGGAATTTCAAATATCGAAAATAAAGAAGAAATTCTAGAGCCTTTTTTTTTTTTAGAGGCAGAGTCTCACTTTATCGCCCTCAGTAGAGTGCCGTGGCATCACAGCTCATAGCAACCTCCAACTCCTGGGCTTAGGCGATTCTCTTGCCTCAGCTTCCCATGTAGCTGTGACTACAGGTGCCCGCCACAACGCCCGGCTATATTTTTTGTTGTTGTTGCAGTTTGGCCGGGGCTGGGTTTGAACCCGCCACTCTGGTATATGGGGCTGACGCCCTACCCACTGAGCCACAGGTGCTGCCCAGAAATTCTAGAGCTTTTAAGGAAAAAACAACAACAAAAAAAAAGGTTAACTATAAAGTAGGGCAGAAAAACCCAGAATACCTAGTTATTATAAATTTGAATTTTGGAAGTACAACAAATAAATGTTTAGTATAAGCACTTCCAAATAGTGTGTGTCTTTACCTGCTGAATCCAGCAACCCTGCTGTACAAAAGAGAGACTTGGGTTTGTACCAGAGTTCTTGGCTGCAGAATTGTGGAAGACAAAGAAATAAAACTGTGAAGATGCGGTGGAGGGTTATTTTGAACTTAAAATCCCATCTCTAGCCCAGCAAGTTGAAATGTTAGGAAAAAAATAATTTGAGGACAGGCAAAGAATCCAAAAGCTTACCTTGTACAATTTCTCTCTAAAAAAAATAAATCAAAGGTTATCTGCAAGATGAATAAACAAACAAATCAAGGAAAAGAAACAGTATTGAGCAAAGAAACCAGACCGAACTTAGAGTTAAATCTTAATAATGATTAATTATTTAAAAATTAATTATTTAAAATTATTTAAAAATCAATAATGTGATGGAACAAAAAGCTCAGGTAATCTCAACAGAGATGGGTGAGAAGGAGGGAATGAGAAAGAAAATGAAATTGTGGAGAATTGTGGGCATTAATGAAATGGATCCTGTTGCGGTGGTGGATGACGCGAGGGAACAGCAGCTTTGCCACGAATGCAAGCTTGCTCCTGCAATGTTTTGGAAAACAAGAAGCAGGCTACATCTCAGGTTGGCATGTAGCAAATGAGCTTTATTTGGGACCACCTTATACAGTCAAGCAGTCACGTACGCTCCATTAATCTATAATCAAAGAATTTTCCTTCTTAACAATTCTTAGCTAATCTTAACTTTGCTTGAGGACATCAATTCTAAAAATCAACAATATCTATTCAAAACACTCCATCTTACATTATTTACAGACACGCTTCAACTATCTATAAAAATCAGAAACTTGGGCGGATAATACTTAGGATTTCCATGTGCCCATTGAGATTTAAGAGACAAGTTTTATGATTCTGTTTATCCACAGAGTTTGAAGCTATACAGCTGTTAAGACAATGTTTTTCTCACATCGTCAACCTCTGAGCTGTATCTCCAGTAGGCAGGCTCTTAACCTGTGACCTATCTGGGCTTAACAACCACATCATAAAGTCACTGCGAATGGAATTTTACCTCTGCAGGCTCTATTCGTTCTGACCAAGGCAGCTAGCTTTCAGCTACTGTGTTAGCAAAAATCATGTCAACTCGTCTTTCCCTGCCTCAATGGCACACATGTGGGAATTTATCCCACAAATCCTGATGGGGAAGAACACGTGTATCTTTCTCATTAAGGACAGCAGGACACTGGGCAGCAGGACACAGGACGACAGGACACGGGACGATAGGACACGGGAAGGCAGGACACCGCACCACATAGACCCAGTTTGCATCCTCCGGGGTCCAAAAAGCTAAAGGAGACTATAACATGATTAAAGATGTGACCCAAAGTTCTGGACCCAGTGTTCCTGAAAAGTGAAGGCAGAAACACAAGAGACCCAGGTGAGGGAAAATAAAGACCTGCTCAGGAACAGACTGAAGGAGTTCATCACAGCAAACTGGTGCTTAAAGGGCGTCCTACAGAACAAAAACAGAAACTCACTAAAACAAGATAAAAATCATCCACAGCACAGGAGAGGAGCTTGGTGGTAAAGTGTTCTATGGTCCTTGAGGAAGTAGAGATATTTTGCTGAGTTTGCAAGCCTGTTAAAATGTTGTGGCCACCACGATCTGTCATCATGATAAAATGTAGGTGGGCTGATTTCATATTGCCTGTGATGACTGTTGCGTCACAACAGCAGAGTTGGGTAGAGACCACAGGGCCAGCAAAGCCTAACTGTTACGACCTGGCCCATTTCAGAAAATGTTTGTGGGCCCTTGTCCTAGAATAATTCAGCTCTTTAAGCTATGTATGTATTTTGTAAAAACATAAAGCAAACAACAAAAATTTTAAAACAGTCATAGAAGAACTCAGAAGACATCAGTGGGTATTTTTCATGCACATCTGTCTATAATTGATAAGACAAGTAGAAAAAAAATAAGGATGTATGTGGTTTGAACAATACACCCATGGCAGAGAAGGGCTCTCTGTTCATGAGATCTAGTCCTCCCTCTCCCTGGCAATCCTCCCTCTTATGTATAGGAATAGGTGGGCACCTTATTCCTGTTCCTGGCACTGAGGGTGGCTGATGCCCTGGGATCTATTTAATGGACTGTGACAGGAAGGAGCTGACTACTTTTAGGGTTTTAACACTTTAAAGCCAACAGGACCACACTGTAGAAAAAAATAACAGGATTTCCCCATCCCTAATAAAAGCCCTCAGTGCCCTGCATAGGTTACCTCCTTCAGTCTTCATCATGGGGATGGTGGGGGTGGTGCTGTGATCATCCCCATTCTAGAGAACACAAATGGAATACAAGGTCACACAGCTAAGAAAGTAAGGAATGGGGCTCCGCCCCAGCAGTCAGCTGGCCTGGCCTGTGTCCCAGTAGTAACCAGAAGCATCTAGACCATGATATAATCAGTGTGAGCTCCCGCCCAGGGGACCGGCTGCTCCATGGGACGAGCAGGGATGAGAAGAGGGCCATCAGCATGCCTGGAAGCAATTGTTGGAAAAAGGATCCATGTTTATATACCAATAAGTTAAGAATCCTCAGTAACTGGAGTCCACACACACACCAGAAACTGGTTTCTCCAAAGGGAAATAATAACCAGCATCCAGCAAGTGATTTATGCTAACTGGTCCAGAGTGAGTTTCTCCTGTTAAACACACAACAATTAGTGATATTAATAGTCCATTACACTTAATTGGATGCCAAAAACCACTGCATTAAAAGCCAATTGAAAGATTGGGGTAAATAATTGCAGGTCAAACCTCTAGATGACTTCTCTGTTCCTAGAGAGTTGATTTTCACCCTTGGCTGAGTTTCTAATCCAAGCCCAGGGTGCAGTAGCTCATGGGCAGCCTGGACCTCAGGGCTAATCACTCTGCAAGAAGTCATTTTGACCCCAGGTTTCAGACTTGGGGGCTCATTATGTCTCAGCCTATGTAACAGCAGTGAAGGAGGGTGATAGGCAGGCTTGGTGGGGCCATTCCGTCACCCTCTTTCTCACAGCACCTCATCACAGGGCTCCCTGACCCAACTATAGTTTAAGCTGCAGCACCCTCTTCATTAGTATGCACTGTGGCTCTGGGGACAGCCTCTGGTGCCAGCCCAGCCTGCATCTGTGCACTGCAAAGCCGGCTGCTCAGAAACACAGAGGCAAGGTTACAGGTGACCCAAGGATACTGCTTACTATTATTTATTTTCATCATCTATCCATCCATCATTTGTCCAACCATCCATCATCCCTGGGTCCATCCATCATCTCTTCAGCCATGCATCCAACCACCTATACAACCATCTACCCACATATGCATCTATCATCCACCGAACTATGCATCTGTTCATCCATCCATCCATCCAACCTATACAACCACCCATCATCCATCTACCTATTCAACCATTCATCCATCATCCATCCAACCATCTATCAATACAACCTATACAATCATCCATCATCCATCCACCTATTCAACCATCCATCCATTCATCCATCCATCCATCCAACTATCTATACATACAACCTATACAACTATCCATCATCCATACATCTATTCAACCATCCACCATCCACCCAACCAGTCATCTACCCTTTCATCCATTCCTCACTCATTCATTAAATACCAAGATCAAATTGTATTTGAACTCTGGTTCTATTAATTAGCTAAGTGACCTCAAACAAGTTTTTTTTAACTTTCTATATAGTATAGTTTCCTCATCTACAAAATGGAGCAGAATAATAATTTGTAAAAAGGGAAGTTCAAAGAGTCAATCCATGTAAGAGGCTCAGAAAACGCCTTGGGGTAATCGGTGCTGAACAAATGTTAGTTATTGCTATTATTATTAAATATTCCAAAGCTTATTGTAACATGGGATGCTGTGGTTTTAAAGAGAGGTACAGAGAAGCTCTGGAAATCACAAGGCTAAAGAGGAAGGTGTCATGGAGCTGACAGAGTGCTGTGCCCTGGCGTCATGTAATACCAAAGTGGTTCAGATCTGAGGAGAAGAGAAGCTTAACTTTGGAACCTGGCAATTACACTTCACCATAAAAAAAAAACAAAAAAAAAACCCTTTTTAAAATGCTACTTTGAAATGAAGACAATAGTACAATATTACTCATATGTTTAATTTCTGTTGAAATGATTGGTAAGAGCTAGTAATTTTTTTTAAACAAAGCCTGACACAGCATTGAACTAAAGAGATCCAAGCTGAGAAGACTGGTTTGACCTACTGAAAGTGATTTTTCAATACCAAAACGAACTAATTTCCTGAAATTTAGTGAACAAAATAATTCTTAATATCTGTGTCCCCCCAAAAGAACTTACAAGATGGCTTCCAACTCTGGCCAAAGTCACTCTGCATGCAAGTCTTCCCAGCACCAGAGCTTGCTTACTTAGAGAAGACCATGGAGTCTGTAATGTGGGTGCCCTGTAGAAGGAGGGGCATAATCTAGGAGGGATGCAGACAGAGAGGAGTGGCATGCTGGTGTACCAGTGATCATGGATATGGGGGATGTCACACTCTCAGACACCTTGCCACACTCCATGTGGGGTGGAAGCTTGCACTTTACCAAAAAATTCTTCATGGTACAGGACAGAAGTCATTGGTCACTCCTCTGAAAAAACCTGCTCCTTTCTGAAAGGACAGAATGATAAGGAAAGAAGATCTTCGAGTCCCTCTGCTCATCAGTCACAGGTGGCAATTGACTCTCTGTTCATATAATCATCTCTACTCAAGTCTATTCTAGTCTCAGTCCCTACTCCCTATCTTAAAGCCTATTCCTATCCCTAACTCTATCTCTACCCCTGCTATGGTTTGAAGGTCCCTGATAAAATTCATGCTGGAATTTGGTGGAGGTGGAGCCTTTAGGAGGTGATTCATGATATTATCTTGAGAGTGGGTTAGTTATGATAGGACCAGGATCCTGATAAAAGGCCCCCATTGGCCCTCTCTGTCTCACACACTTGTTTCTTCCTTTCACTCTTATGCTAACTTGGCAGGTGTTACTAAAGCCCTCAGGTTTGCAGTCTGTGCTTTTTTTTTTTTTTTAATTGTTGGTGATTTATTGAGGGTACAATAAGCCAGGTTACACTGATTGCATTTTTTAGGTAAAGTCCCTCTTGCAATTGTGCCTTGCCCCCAGAAGGTGTGGCACACACCAAGGCCCCACCCCCCTCCCTCCTTCCCTCTCTCTGCTCTTCCTCTCCCTACACCTCCCTCCTTCTTTCTCTCTCTGCTCTCCCCTTCCCCCAGCCCCACTGTGAACTTGATTGTCATTAATTGTCCTCATATCAAAATTGAGTACATAGGATTCATGCTTCTCCATTCTTGTGATGCTTTACTAAGAATAATGTCTTCCACTTCCATCCAGGTTAATACGAAGGATATAAAGTCTCCATTTTTTAAAATAGCTGAATAGTATTCCAAGATATACATATACCACAGCTTGTTAATCAATTCCTGGGTTAGTGGGCATTTAGGCTGTTTCCACATTTTGGCGATTGTAAATTGAGCTGCAATAAACAGTCTAGTACAAGTGTCCTTATGATAAAAGGATTTTTTCCCTTCTGGGTAGATGCCCAGTAATGGGATAGCAGGATCAAATGGGAGGTCTAGCTTGAGTGCTTTGAGGTTTCTCCATACTTCCTTCCAGAAAGATTGTACTAGATTGCAGTCCTACCAGCAGTGTAAGTGTTCCCTTCTCTCCACATCCACGCAAGCATCTGCAGTTTTGAGATTTTGTGATGGGGGCCATTCTTGCTGGAATTAGATGGTATCTCAGGGTGGTTTTGAATTGCATTTCTCTAATAGATAGGGATGATGAACATTTTTTCATATGTTTGTTAGCCATTCTGTCTTCTTTAGAGAATGTTCTATTCGTGTCTCTTGCCCATTGATATATGGGATTGTTGGCTTTTTTCATGTGCATTAGAGGATGTTTTCATTTTTAAATGTTACTAAACTAATTGTGAAATGTTACTAATCACTAAATCAACCAATTTAACAATTATTATGAAGTCCTGTTTTCCAAAAATGGCTTATGAGAACAGTCCACTATCACCAAGGGCCTTGGTGATACATGCTGGCCAGAGGTGGCCTGGAAAAGAGAGACAGGGAGAAGAGCTTGGTTTGGAGGGACTGTTTGTTCAGATGATGCTGTGACTTAACTCTGATTATTCCTCCTAGAAAATGAGCAACTAAAAATGGGAATCCAGAAACATTAAGTCCTGCTCTAAGAGTGGTCACTTACACCACATCTGTCCCAGCCAAATCTATTCTGCCTTGAAAGCAGAGAAGAGAAATATGAGGAATAGCATTCTGTGGTGTTTTTTCCCTTTTTTGTTTGTGAAATCCATAAGTAGCCTCATTTCCTTTTTAAAGTACATGGTGTTGAAAGATGAATTATGTATGTCTTTGACATGTTGAATTTGAACTGTGACAACATTGTAAGCCAAAAAGACCTAATAGACACCTATAGAACACTCTATTCTACAATAGAAGAATACAAATTTCTTCAAATCCACATAGAACATTCTCAAAGGTAGAACATATGTTAGACCATAACATGTATTTGAGATAATTGAAATCACAATTTATGAGTTTACATACTACATCCCAGGGATTTTGCACTATGAATCTTACGGGACATTTGAAAATTTGTGGGATTATTTTTGTTAAACATAATGATTACAGGTAGTTTAGTGCACATTAGTTGTTAAGACAGTTCATACAACAAAGAATTAACCTAGAGTTTTTCACCTACCCCCTAAGTGGAACATGTAGCACTCTGTTGTGAATGTCTTACTAAGTCATCTTTGAAGTAATCCCCTTGGTCATCTGGTGACTGTAGTGATATTCAGCAAGGAGGTACGCAACACTTTGTCCAGAATGAGTTCACAAACTTAATTGTTGTACCTAGGAAATCACTGTCTAATACAAGATTATAAAGATTTAACCCATTTTTCTCATTGTGTATCATTTAGACATTTGATTTATCTTTGAGTTAATATATTTTGAGTAAAAATATGGTGGAAGGTCCAATTTTGTCTTTTTGCAAGCCCATCATTTGTTGAAAAGACTATTCTTTTTCTCATTGACTAATTTCATTTCATTTCTTTACACTCTATTATTTCCTTCCTCCTGCTTGCTTTGGGTTAATTTGCTTTGTCTTGTTTTTTAAGAAAAAAATATAGGTTATGGATTTGGGTTTGTTTTTTTTTTAATATAGATATTTATAGCTATAAATTTTCTTCTAAACACTGTTTTCATAGCCTCCCTTAATTTTTTAATATGTTGTGATTTTGCTTTCATGCAACTCAAAATATTTTGTAATTTCTCTTATGTTTTCTTCTTTATCCCACTGGTTATTCAGGAGTGTGTTGTTTAATTTCTAGACATATAAAACATTCTAAATTTATCTCTGTTATTGACTTTCTGGTGGCCAAAAAATACACAGTGTAATTTCAATTATTTCAATTATTTCAAATGTATGTTATGGTCTAAGATATTCTATCTTTGAGAATATTCTCTGCACATTTGAAGGAATTTGCATTCTTCTATTGTAGGGTATAGTGTTCTATAGGTGTCTGTTAGGTCTAGTTGGCTTATAATTTTGTTTAAAATTTCTATTTCCTTGTTGATCTTCACTCTAGTTGTTCTGTCCATAATTAAAAGTGAAGCGTTGAAGTTGAAGTCTCCAACTATTATTGTCCATTTCTCTTTTCAATTTTGTTAGCTTTTACTTAATGTATTTTGTTGCTCTGTTGTTAAGTACACATGTACTTATAATAGTTGTATCTTCTTGATAAATTGGACCTTTTATCATTATAAAATGTCTTTATTTATCTCTAGTGATTTTTCTCTTATTTTATCTGATATTAATATAGCCATGTTAGTTCTCTTTTAATATGATTTTTATTATATATTGCTTCCCATTATTTTACTTTCCAACTTTGTTCAAATTTAAAATCTATCTCTTATAGACAGTATATGATTAAATCACATTTTTATTAAAAATATGCATTATGTGAATCTTTTTCTTTCAATTTAAGAGTTCAAATAATTTAGATTTAATATAATTGACTGATATGTTAGAGTCAATTTGCCATTTGTTTTCCACATCTCAAGTCTTTTTTGTTATTGTTTTTGTTGTTTCTCTATTTCTCTATTATTGTCTTCTTGTATTATAGAGATATATTCTTGTATATATTTTCCTTTTTTTTCTTGACAGACAGAGTCCAGCTTTGTTACCCAAGGTGGCCTCAGACTCCTGGGCTAAAATGATCCACCTATCTTGGTGTTCCAAAGCACTGGGATTATAGGCATAATATATGCCACTGTGCCTAGTTTCCTCTAAAATTGTATCACTTTAACTCTCTTATTTTACTACATATATTCTGAGTTATTGTCTTAATGGCTGCCCTATGCATTAACACCTTAATTTATAGCAATCTACTTTGAGTTAATGTCATATTAATTTCTCAAAATACTCTCATAATAAGCAGGTGTTATTATTGTTTGGTATTCTAGAAAGTCAACAACAAAATGCCTTGAATATTGAAAAAAAACTGTGGTCATGACTTTTGTTCTTGATGGGTATGCTTTTGCTTTGACTGAACCACTTTCACCTATGGTAACCATTGCTTTCTATAATTCTTCAAATAAATACTTTAGGAGATTTATCCCACTTATTTAAAATTTCTAGTGAAAGCTCTACTGTTGTCTACAGCTGATCTAGGTGCAATAGTTTTGGCACCCACTGAGTGAAATGTTTGCTCAGTATTTTGGGAGCTGAACCATTTGGTGTTGGCTATTGTTTCTCCTGTTAATTGCTGGTTCTTTTCAATTAGAGCATAAACAAAAATTTTACTCACACATTTATATAAATAGTCTGCCTCTGTGAGCTTTGTATTCAACATCATTTCAAATATCTTAAAAGGTGTTATCCATTTGTACTACTGGTTTTGAGAGGTTGAAATTTCCCAGTAAATTTTTCATACAGCATCAATAATTGCAAGACTCTTCCACCTAGGCTTCACAATACATTTGAGATTTGTTCTTGGTTAAATGTTAGCAGAATTTATATTGTTCTGATGAGTTTTTTTTATTGTGTTAAGACATTTATATTATACATTTACTAAGTTTCACATGTACCCTTGTAAGATGCACTACAGGTGTAATCCAAGTAATCACCCTCCCTCCGCCCATCCTCGACCTTCCCTCCCCTCCGTCTCCCTGTTCCCCATATTCTTAGATTATAACTGGGTTTTACCTTTTATATGAAAGCCATAAATTAGTTTCATAGTAGGGCTGAGTACATTGGATACTTTTTCTTTCATTCTTGAGATACTTTACAAAGAAGAATGTGTTCCAGCTCCATCCATGTAAACATGAAAGAGGTAAAGTCTCCATCTTTCTTTAAGGCTGCATAATATTCCATGGTGTACATATACCACAATTTATTAATCCATTCATGGGTCAATGGGGACGTGGGCTTTTCCATGCCTTAGCAATTATGAATTGGGTTGCAAAAAACATTATGGTATAAGTATCTTTGTTATAATGTGATTTTTGGTCTTCTGGGTATATACCTAGTAGAGGAATTATAGGATTGAATGGCAGATCTATTTTGAGATCTCTAAGTGTTCTCCAAACATAAGAGAAACGCTAACAGACATGAGCAATGTGGTTTCCTCTGACTCCCTAATAGTAGGAGATTTCAACACTCCTTTGGCAATGTTGGATAGATCCTCCAATAAGAAGCTGGGCTAAGAAATTTTAGATTTCAACCTAACCATTCAACATCTGGACATAACAGAAATCTACAGAACATTTCATCCCAACAAAACTGAATACGCATACTTCTCTTCAGCCTATGGGTCATACTCCAAAATCAATTACATCTTAGGTCACAAGTCTAACCTCAGTAAATTTAAAGAAATAGAAATTATTTCTTGCATCTTCTTGGACCACCATGGAATGAAAGTTGAACTCAGTAACAACAGGAATCTGCATACTCATACAAAAACATGGAAGTTATATAACCTTATGCTGAATGATAGCTGGGTCAGAGATGAGATTAAGAAGGAAATTGCCAAATTTTTGGAACTAAATGACAATGAAGACACAAATTATCAGAACCTCTGGGATACCGCAAAGGCAGTGCTAAGAGGGAAATTTATAGCACTGCAAGCCTTCCTCAAGAGAACACAAAGAGAGGAAGTCAATAACTTCCTGGGACATCTCAAGCAACTGGAAAAGGAAGAACTTTCCAACCCCAAACCCAGTAGAAGAAAA
>CAUYPK010118872.1:0-13559 GCA_963574355.1 Loris lydekkerianus
AATCCCCTAACTATAGCAGCCTCAGAGGAACTACACAGGGTCACTCCCTACAAAGATCCAGCAACAATAGAGTGATCCCGCTGGGGTCTAATCTTGGGGAGACACCTCCCCAACTCTGAGGACAGCCATAGGCAACGGTGAAAAGCAATCATGAGGTGAAATCAACAGAAAAATTCTGGCAATATGAATAATCAGAGTGGAACTTCTGACACTCTATGATACTATGAATGAACCTGGAATACTTTCTGACAAAAATATTCGGGCACAGAAATACAAATAATGCATGATATCACTCATCTGTGGAACTTAGCATTTTAATCTCAGATCAGTAGAGATTTATTCAAAATCTTGGTTATCAAAGACTAGGGTGGTGGAGGGTAGTGAAGATATAGGGGAGATACAAAATTTCAGTTAGAGGAATAAGTTCAAGAGCTCTATTGTACAATATGGTGACTATACTTAATAATGTATTGTACTCTTGAAAAGTGCTAAGAAGTGGGCTCGGCGCCTATGGCTCAGCAGCTAGGGCGCCAGCCACATACACAGGAGCTGGCAGGTTCAAATTCAGCCTGGGTCAAGTACAACCAAAAAAAAAGAAAAAAAAAAAAAAAATAGCCAGGCATTGTGGCAGGTGCCTGTAGTCCCACATACTTGGGAGGCTGAGACAAGAGAATTGCTTAAGTACAAGAGTTTTAGGTTGCTGTGAGCTGTAACGCCACAGCACTCTACCAAGGGCGACATAGTGAGACTCTGTCTCAAAAAAAAAGAAAAATGCTAAGAAGTGGATGTAAAATGTTCTCATTACAAAAATGATAAGTGTGTGAGATAACGCATAAGTTAATTATCTAGATTTAGTCTTTCCACAAGGCACAACCACTTTAAAACATGTACACAACACATGTAATTTTATCTGTATAATATTGAATATAAATGGTTCTATCTTACCTATCAAAAAATGTAAACTTGATATAGAATTAAAAACACAAATCATAAAGGTACAAATGTATTTTAAAAAATTAAGCTCAGATTTCAAATTCTTCTAAGACTTTTGAAGCACTCATAAGTTTCCCTCACCAGCTTCATCAATTTTGTAACAAGCTGGACAACCCTTCTCTTCTTAAAACACATAGTGAATACAAGATGAAAAAAGATATAGTAGGCTGGGCGCGGGGGCTTACGCCTGTAATCTTAGCACTCTGGGAGGTTGAGATGCGTAGATCTCCTGAGCTCACAGGTTCAAGACCATTCAGAGCAAGAACGAGACCCCATCTCTAAAAATAGCTGGACATTATGGTGGGCACCTGTAGTCCCAGCTACTCAGGAAACTGAGACAAGAGAATCACTTGAGCCCAAGAGTTTGAGGATGCTGTGAGCTGTGATGCCAAAGCACTCTACTGAGGGCCACAAGTGAGACTGTCTCAAAAAGAAAAAAAAAAAAGATCTAGTAATACATTCTGCTAAAATTTTTCAAGATAATAACTAAAGGAAGATGTGTTTACTAGAAAAATTATATCTCTTAGTCTCAAAATTAGAATTTTATCACTGTGTCAGATAAGTCTTAAGCAGAAGTATGGCAGGAGCTGGAAATGGATTCAGGGAATAAATAAGCAGGCTTGAAGATGAGGACGCTTCAAGCTTTGAACAGTAATGTTTGCACCAAAACCAAAAAGACTTACTTTTCTTTGGTAATAAGTCCTCTGCAGTCAGTAGTATGATATGATTGTGTTGAGTGAAATGAGGAGGCAGGAAAGCAGCAGCAAAAACACAAAGATAATTGCACTAGTCTGCAGGAACTGCTTTAACAAACAACCAGGAACAGGTGCCCTAAACAACAGAAACTTTACAGTTCTGGAAGCCAAAAGCTTGAAATCAAGCCATCGGCCACATTGTTCTTTCAGAGACCTGTGAGGGAAGGACTGTATTTTCCCTGTATCTTTGTAGAATCTTCTTCCTCTATGTTCTCTGCTCAAATTTCACCTCTTATTAGGGCCACAGTCATATTGGATTAGGATCTAAGTCCCCTCAAATTACCTCTGTAAAGACTTCACCTGTATCTCCAAATAAAGCCCCGTCCTAAGACAGAGAATTAGGATGTTTGTAGAAGCTTTGGGAGCGGAGGTGTCACAATTCAACCCCTCAGAGTAATCAACACCTTTTTGGGTACCTACTATGTTCCAAGAACCTTACATTTTGTCTCATGTCATCCCCTTAACCATTAGGGGAAAGTACTTCTTAATATCAGAGACCTGAGGCTTAATTACTTTGCCAGGCCAAGCGTTTTATTCTCACAGTAAAACCTTGACCTTCCTTGACCTCCTGTGGTAGACAAGTCACTGAAGGAGAAATATAATAGAAAACATTCCTAATGAAGTACCGGAAATCATATCTTTAGAACTGCTTCCCTTTTATTCATGTACTCAACTATAACTCTAGTTTTACCTTAAAATGTAAATAATGTAATCCAATGGCATATACCCTCATATTAACCTGAAAAAACAGAAACAAAAACAAAAAAAACTTCTTCACCACCACACTTTCCATGAAAAATAAAAATTGCCATTGTAATTTGAGGCAGTAAATTCAAAGATTTTAGTAACTACAAACCCTAAAGCCCGTGGTAATTCTTCTTATACTTCACTATGAAAGTTTTGAGACAGACTGTGTTACGTTCTATTTCACTTCCAAGAAACACAGTCAACAGTATCCTTTCAGATTCACCCATGCATTGACGAAATGTCATTAATAACATTCCTTTATGTCTCTGAATCATGTGTAATTTTTTTTGAGTCCCCATCTACTGGGTGGGCAGGCAGGGATAGGGCTACAGAGAGGTGATAGAAACAACGTCTAAGGGATACCAAAAAACTCAGGAGTTGAGATAAATTTTATTTCAATGCAATATATTTAAAAAATAAAAGTTAATGCCAAAATATTCATGATGAATGAAACATAAAAGATTTAAATATAGGCAACATCAGTATTACTGATTTCCTGTCATCTGTCTCTAATATAGATCTGATCTGCCCAGGATTCTTACTATTTCATCTTTGTTTAAATTATGATATTTGAATCTTCTAAAATTAATATTAATTTTTAAATTATTGAATTAAAAGATTACTTATTTGATCACTGGATTTTTTGACAGTGCCTTAACTGTTATGCCTGGGGTAGGGGTCTTGTTTGCCTCACTCTGATACCGGACTTGCTGGCAGGACGTTCAATCTTCATTGCTTGTGTACTCAGCTTTCCTCTGCCCATGGGCAGTCATATGGGGACCTGGAGAGCTCGCCTGGGTCAGAACATTTGAGGAACAGCCTCTGGTACTCAGTTCACACTGGATACTGTGACCAGTATCATCATTATATGCTATGTTTAAATAAAAGTCTTCCTCAATGTATACCCAATCTCTGCTTGCTTTTATTAAAAAACCTCAAAAGAGTTATCTAATACCCACATTCTCATTTTTTCCTTTCTCCACAACAATTCTGCTTTCTCTACCATTTCAGACTATCAAATCCATGGTCACCGTTTGCCCTGATTTTATGCAACATAACCTGTCTTCTCACATTCCTGATTACGGATTGACGTCTTGGTGTCCACGACACTACACTCTTCTGACATTACTCCTTGTCCCCTGCCAACATGTTTCTTTTTCTGCCCTCTTCACTCTTGTTATGCCTTAAAAGTGATTCTAGGACTCAGACCTGGGCTGTCTTTTCTTTTGTGTCTACATCAAGTCCCTCGGTGTTTCACAGTCTCAAGACTTCAAATGCCACCCGCATAGGGTGATTCTATATCACCAATCCTTGATCTGTCTCCTAAGCTCTTTACTTATAAATCCAGTTACCTGTTTAACATTTCCATTTAGATTTTTAATAAGAATATCAAACTATGAACAAAACAAGCATTTGCTTTTCTCCTCCAAACTTGTTTCACCCCAATCTTCTTCATTCTTAGTGAACCGTAGCACTACTTACTCAGTTTGACACATCATACTTACTTCCCTCTTTTTCTCACTTGGCAGGGTGCAACCAAAAGGACTGTTGATGCTACATCCAAAATCACAAGTCCAGCCGCATTTCCTCAGAGCTACAGCCTTGTCCAACCAAACCACCAGCTTACGCCTGGATTGTGAAAGTCTCCTCTTACAGCCCCAATCCAGACCCCTTCTAGCTTTCAGAGTGGCTCAAGGGAAATTGGATCACAGCATTCCTCAGCTTTTCCTTGGGCTTAGAATATAAATCCAGACTCCTCCTCTTGGCCTATGAGGCTTTACATTAGTATTTTTCAACATTTTCTATTTCATAACACACTCAACCCTATAGTTAAACTACTGTGGCACATTTAAATTCTGTTGATCAAAAGGGGGGAATGAATATACTCACTGTGCTTTGAACTTCTTTCAAAAGTAATTTAGTTAATAATCTTTAAAAATTTTCCCAGCACACCTAAGATCCCCTCACACCACATCAGTGTGCCACAGCACCCTGCTCGAAAATCACTGCTTCCCGGGATCCAACCCTTGTCTACCTCCCTAACCTCAATGCCTAAGATTCTCTAAGTTCGAGGGACACTCCTTTTCTTTATTCTTTGAATACACCAAACTAATTTGCACTTCAGGGCCTTACTACTGTGCGAAATGCTCTTTCTCTTCCTCATTTTGCCTCATTTAGGTCTCAAGTAGAAGGTCACCTCCTCGGGGAATTTTCTTAGACTCTCGCCGTGCACAGTTTATTTTTGTCTCTTCGAAAGACCAAAATTAACTTATTTGTTTACTTGATCACTATCTCCTACTACTACACACTGTATGAATAATAATATGGGGGTGGGCAATTTATGAATATTGTTCAGAGCACTATCTTGAACCTAGAATAGTGCCTGTCCCATAAAGCTACTCAACACACTACTCAGTGTGTGTGTATTGAATGCACATATGGTTGAATGGGTAACTGTATGGATTAATAATTTAATCAAGCTCTTATGGTGGGAGATGGGATCTCTGACACCTGCTAGTCATATTGGGGTTCAGAGCTGGGGTGCCTGGTTTTCACACAGAGCCTCTCTCCTCTGAGTGACTATAATCTCCCTATGAAGTTGCTGCCAGGGTATAGGTAACATGACACTGCTTTCTTAGGACAAAAGAATTCTTTCCTTTTCTGTTTCAGAAAAAACCTCTAAAAAGTTTCCACTTGCACATCACAGGGGGCTAATCTATCAGATCCTCCTCAAACAAACTCAACCCCTCCACCACCAGGAACACCTATACAAAGACAGGCAAGGTTCAGATTCTGAATTGAATTCTTGGCAATTTCTGCTTCTGATCCTGAGACAACAAAAACAAAAGCTTGCCTGATTTATTGGAATTGGACTAGAGGGATCGCCCTTCTTTCCTACATTGTATAGCAATAAAAGTCAAACATAAATTAGTAGCTCTATAAATAATCTTGCCATATTTGTAAAAGTCACCAGTGCAACTGTTAGAGAAAATAGGCATTTTTTAAAAGCAAGGAAATTATATGATACTTAACCTAAGGTAGTAATAAATAAACTCACTAATTGCTGAAACGAAGGCAGTGTGATGAGTTCCCACTGCTCGTGTCAAATACATGTTCAGCAAGTCTTTGACTTTACATTATGTTTCAGAAGTTTACTTTAAGAGAGGATTCCTTTGGATTCTCTGTACCACATGCTCTAACAGATCATTTTCTTCCATACACCTGAGACCAGATAGAGTTACTGTGCCTATTTTCTCCTTTAATGTCTCAGAAAAATTTTGTAAATTGTTGAGTCATATGAATTAAATCCCCTGAATATTTGACAAAATGTTTTTGATAGTCTTGCTTTTAGTCAAGTTATAATTAAGGATTTGTTCTACTTGCTATTGTAAGTAAAAATAAAAAAAAAAAATCTCTGTTAGCAACTTAAACGTTTTACTTCGTTCATGAAGTAATGAGTCAATATGGAAGGACTTCGCTGGGTGGTTCTCACTTGGAATCTTTCACTTGAATATAGTAAAATGTTGGCTGGGACTCTGATTCCCGCTATCAGCCAGGAGCTCAGTTCTGCTGTTAACCAAAGCTTTATCAGCCTGATAGTCTTCAGTAGCCCCATTTCTTACCTGGTGGATCAAGTCTCAGCAAAAAGGCAGAAATTAGGGTTGGGCACTGTGGTGTGGCTCACTCCTGTAATCCTAGCACTCTGAGAGGTCCAGGTGGGTGGACTGCCTGAGCTCAGGAGTTTAAGACCAGCCTGAGTAAGAGCGAGGTCCCATCTCTAAAAACACCAAGCATTGGGCTCCTGTAGTCCCAGATACTTGGGAGGCTGAGGCAAGAGAATCAATTGAGCCAAGAGTTTGAGGTTGCACTTTACCAAGGGTGACAAAGTGAGACTCTGTCAAAAACAAAAAATGAACAACAACAACAACAAAACAGACAGAAATTATATTGCCTTTCCTTCCCTAGTCTGGGAAGTAACACATCATCACTTTACCCACAATTTATTGGCTACACAGAAGTAACACTTCATCCAAGCAAAAGGGACTTGGATCCCATCTCCTGATGTGAAGACAAGTTTACTATGTAAGAACATATTAGATGAGAGATACTATTGGAACCATCTTTGGAAAGCTCAATCTGTTATGGGATTCAAGGTCATCCACGGTCTTAGTATGAACATCAAAGATAGTAAGAACATGGCTAGAGTCTCTACAGAGGAAAAGTCACGTATCATCACACGTATCATCTTCCAAAAATTTTGTTACTCATCCCTTTTAAACATGCAGTCTTGCTACATGTGTTGAAGAAAAAGGGGTGACAGCCTTAATACAAGATTTTTATTTTCCCTTGTGTGCTCTCCTGAAGAAAGAGAATCAATAAGAATTAAAGGCTTATTAAGTGCAGGAGGAAGTGGTGACATATAAATTATTCCTACCTATTAAAGATGTTACTTTAAGAGAAAAGTTCTAATGATTGTCATTTGGGATAATTAGTGAAAGCAAAGAAAGACTTATTTTTTTCATTTCAGGCAAAAAAGCCCAGAAGAAATAAATGAACCCTGGGTAAAATTTATGTGCTAGATTTGGGTAAGTACTATTCTGTATCCACGTTTATTATATTCATTATAATCGATTCTGCTGAATAGAATATAGACATGAATGTGTCTATAGCAGTTATGTGAACCTGCAGCTGAAGACTCCACAGCTTGCAAAGTGACACAGCTATTGTGCAGGAAATCAGTCTTTACTGATTTCAAAGTCTGTGCTCATCTCACATCATTTATATTAAAATATTAATATAACTACATGCTGTTTCTTGATGGAGTGGTCATCTGGATGCTTCCTCCAAATTACTTTTCATTGCAACATATTTTCTAAATGTTCTTCTGTAAGAGACTATTCAACCCCTGAATAAGTGGTAAATTTTTATAAATGATACATGATTTTCTTGAAATAAGTCATTTGTTTCATATTGGTTTTATTATCATTTAAAAATCCCAGGAAAGTTAATGGGTAAAAATCATTACATTGTATATCTAAATTCATTTATCCTTGACTCAAAAGCCCCATTCTAACTTAATGAAAGGAAAAGTTAAACTCAACGGGAACCTCGATTATTTTCACCTTGCAATAAAATTTGTCACTGGATAGGTAATTATTTTTAAATCCCTCCAAATAAACTCACCTTGTTTAGATATCCAAAAACTACACAAATCAGCTTACATGGGATTAGAGAGAAATCTGAAAATATGTATCCATTAATATATTTTTATAATTTATACATTCAAATCTCCAAAATCCCTTTTCATTTCAGTTTTTCTATAAGAACACTTTAATTTCCTTCTCAATAATATCTAATACAACACAGGTTTTCACAGCAGTGAATTATTGTGATCCTCTGGGATGACACAAGCCTTCTGTGCTTTTCTGAGCCTCGTTGCAGCCGTGTTACATCCATTACGGACTGCAAGCGTTTGAATCTTTACCACTTGAGGCATTGCGGGTGCCTTGAATGCCCTGCCCTCTGGGGGTCTGCACTTCAGCCAATTTAGTCATGCACAGTAGTAGTTTCCTTCTGGTAGTTAATCATGGCCCTCTCCCCCAAAATCTTTGAGATAAGTGAAAATTAGCCTCAAGTGCCAGGATATAATGATAGAAATTTCAGAGTAAATTCTGCCACGTACATTTGTTACACAAACATTTCTTATTAGGAATGTAGAAAAGGATTATACAGCCTGTCCTATAAACTTAGGGAAATCCAGTAGTTTGTCCTTTTAAGAGTTCCAACCATCACCTGTGAAAGGCTCTCGAGCAAAAATAGCAGCACCGTGCAAAGGGGAAGGACATGGTTACCTTACTTTCAGAGTTGGGTGACCACAAGCAGTTCTAACTCATTAGGTGAACTAAAGATCACTTAGGGTTCTAACAAGACACTATTTTCATGGATAAAACTCGCTGTGCTTAAAAGGCTAATTAGCTGAGCATCAGATGTTGACTAAGTGCCAGATAATTGAAGTGATATGGTAGTCCCTGAGCTGTAAGGCCTTGTCAAAGAGCTGTCTAAAGCCTGCAGTCTGCGTGTTCTTCATTAGGGCAATTAGCTGACTGTGTATAGTTGAAGCTTGCACAATACAGCTCATTTATACTACATGCATGATCTATGCCAAAGTGTTTTTATACAAAATGCTCAAATGCAAAAACCACAGTTACTGCTACTCAACAAATTGCACATTGACCCAGCCTACAAATATTTATTTAACTCGTACCCCACGTCAGACACTGTGCTGATGGACATGAGGAGCACAAATAAGATGTTATTCCTACCCTCAAGTAGTTTACCATCTAGTGGCAGAAACGCATGCAAAGGGGTGATTATAGGATGAAGGGGTAACTCCTGCAGTCAGGGCACACTCAGGGTGCCAATGTGATCCCAAGGAAGGTCAAAGACAATCAGAATTCAGTCTGTCTGACTTACAGACATATGAATTAAGTTACATGCACTAAGCAGAAAAAATAGTTTTAGATAAAAGTAGCAAAACAGGTATAAAATACAGAGGTTTGACGCCTCACAATCAACTTGAAAAACTGTGAAGTAGTGAAGAATGGCTGGAGGCCTGTGCAGAGTGAGCTGAGTTAGGCAGATAAGCTTCAGGACACCGGATCGTTCAGGCTTCATGTGCTAGGGTCAGAGTCTGAACTTTTCCGAAAAGTGTGGGACATGAGGGAAGAATTTTATTCATGAAGTAATGTACGTTTTCCAAAGGTCATCATAACATCAACATTCAGGATGGGTTGAAATAGAATTGGGGAGGAGGCAGAGCTGATGAGGTACAGTATACCCAAGGCATTGGGAAATAGCAAAAGAGACAGATTCAAATTATGATGTGAAAATGAGTGGATATAGAAAGTGGGAGAAAAATCTGGAATACTCTCATAGCCTCGGCAACTCCATAGATAGTCCTACTCACCACATAAAAATGACTGACAAATAATGATTAAAATCGCAGTGGCTCTAATACGAGGCATTTGAAGTTGTGTAACTTTAAACATGGAAGAATATGACAGGAGCTTCCTCTCAAGAATGGATACAGATACAGCCCTGCCAGATTCTCTTTGGTCTTCTTTTGCTTGGCTAGTGTTATACGGGCTCATTCCCTTCGATTTCTTCAAGCAATTTCACTATAGATGTGTGTCCTTATTGGTCAACATAAGAGTAATTACCGTTTATCAGGGTATGTACTTTATTTCTGCAAATACTACGAACTATAATCTCATAAAAGCATATGAAATAATCTGTAGTAAACATAACCTATTGTACACAATTTCTTCTTGAAGTAATTGTCAACAGCTTAGACTGACTAGCAGTCAAAAGTAGAAAGCAGTATCAAAATTATGAATTATTCTATGTGATATAGTCTTGATGGAGAATCACTGGCTCATTATCCATACATACATATATAGGGAAAATGGGAAATTATAGCTAAGGGTACCTTTATTTACAAAATAGTCACTGCAAAATTTTACAAAATATTTCTCTATGTTTTAACATATAAATATAAAATATATATAAAATATGGTATAAAATATAATATAAAACATAATATTAGTTTGTTAATTTTTCCTATTTATGGGGGACCTTTGGAACATCCTTATAAAACCAAAAACAGGAACATTTTAATCATACTATAATTGCTCCATTATGCAAAAATACATTCTTTCCATTAAAATGTAACTAAAAATTGCTATATAATGTCCCTTCTTTTCTTATGAAATGTGAGCTTTTCCTAAAAATTCTGTAAAAATTTATTTATAAAGAATAAAAACAGCTAGGCACCGTGGCCCATGCCTTGTAAAATTAGCACTCTGGGGGGCCAAGGCAGGTGGATTGCTTGAGCTCACAATTATGAGAACAGCCTGAGCAAGAGTGAGACCCCCATCTCTAAGAAATAGCTGGGCATACTGGTGGGCACCTGCAGTCCAGCTACTCAAGAGGCTGAGGCAAGAGGATTGTTTGAGTCCAAGAGTTTGAGGTTGCTGTGAGCTATGATGTCACTCTACTCAGGGTGACAAAGTGAGACTCTGTCTCAAAAAGAAAAAAAAAAAAGAATATAAACATTAATATCAATGTATATAACTCCATAAATAATATGATTAATTGGAAAAGCAATTCGACACCACAAGCAAAAATAACTTTCAAAGATCTAGAGACCTATAAATTACATGTAAACTATGAAATTAATGTAACAACATTATAACATACAGTTTAAAGTTATTTAAAAGATATTTTGGAATCTTGAAGGCTGTTTAGGATTTCAAAAGTCAATTTTTATGTTGTGCATGCTTGAAAGTATCATTTCTCTTAAATGCTCTTCTGTTAAACTGTACACTAAATAACAGATTTCACGGTAGCAAAGTTGAAGAAGAACGCAGGCAGGGAAACAAATTCAAAAGCAGAATGATTTATTGTCACCGAGTCTAACAACAACAAAAAATGATTATATATTTTCTAACTCTATATGGGAACAATGATGTAAAATAATAAGAAAATAACTGAAAAAAGTTACATCTCAGAAGTAGAGGTGTGTCCTACAAATAGCTGCATTTCAATATTATGTTAAGATGATAAAAGTTAATAACAAGAGCATTCTGCCATGTTAAAATAATGAGTTCCAGAAGTACCTCTATTTTTTTTTAACAATACAACAGCCTATATGTTTTCTGATAATATTCATAAGAAAATACGATGTACCCATAGTAAGAGGAAGTTTTTGTTTAGGAGAACTAAATAAACATTTCTTAGTGAAAAACACTGTATGAATTTTGAACATCCATATGTCAGTCATTTTAACACAAGAACAATTTGTAGAATTTAAGAAGGTTGGATGAATCTTTCTATATTCATCAGATGAATATGACTTAGCAATAGAGTTATAGACTAATTTCTCCCAAAAACTTCTTCTAGCATATTGTTTAATTTCAACAATCTGAGAAAATGCTACGTAATAGATAATTAAGCCCGTGAAAGTAGCACTAAGAGTTTTACACATTTTTTTCTTTCTGATATTTTAGTACTATGCTACAGTACCTCTTTAAATCTTAAAAAATACAACTTTGAATGTATTGGGCTCACATATCTCATACCTCTGATAGTTCTGCCAAGTATAGATAGATAAACTGATATGTTTAAAGTCATATTCTACAAAGTGTATATTTTTATTTTTGAACCACTCATTTTTTCTAATTTATATTAACATATAAAAATTAAAATTATGAATTTGTCAACAACTAATAAAGTTTTCTCTTATCTGTATTCCCAGGGACAAGAAATAAATAATTGGAAAGAATGAGTATAATATGCCTAAACATTAATAATGCATATTTAGAAGGAAATGATTTGGTTGTTTAGTATACCAAAAAGTGATGTTTAGAATAACATGTTGATTTCAGGACACAAAATAGGCTTTTATGTTCTGGGTAAGAATTACAAAAATAACACACTTTTCATGATCTTAAGAACGTTTCCCCTTTATATTGTTTCTAGCTGAATAATTCTCTGTTGGTGAAAAGTGTTGCTTTACAAAAAAAAGAATAAAGAAAGATCAAAACTGGTCACCAGAATAACTACATTGTGCTCTATTAAATAAATACTTAAGTTAGAAGATAAAAACGTATAAGACAAGTCAATGTTTAAATGGACATTGTAGGGATTTATCCTCGTCATTCTAAATATTCAAAACACAAAAACCATCTATAATCACACTGCTTGAAAAATATCACTTTCACATCCTTTAATTCCTTTGACATTTTCCTATATTTAAAACATTTTGAACTATTTCAGCCTCATCAGCTTTGGGCCCAATTCCAACTCATCAGATTGGAAATGCTGGTAATTACCTTCTGAGGAAGGGGTAACAAAACAAACAAGCAATATGAAAGGAAAAGCAGCTGGATTACTACATAGGTGCTCTCATATATTCTGATGCTGATGTAACTTTCTTATTGAAGCTAAAAACAATGACTCCTAAAATATGTTTGAGATACGTAATAAACCAAGACCCATCTTTACAAAGTTACAGACCTATCTTTACAAACTTACAGAAATATGAGTATGCGTACACGTGCATGGAGACACGCACACACACACTCACACCTACATTTATCTTTCTGAATGCTTCTCATTCTGGAGTAAAAATTTTTTGAGAAAAAATATAAAAGGAAATCTAAAAAAATATATTCTCTAGTGTTTCATCATACTTGACATTTATCCCTCAGTAGAACACAGAGGGCGGATGACATATGCATTATTAAAAACTAAATCCCCCATGGAGTACATAAGATGTTAGCAAAATCTTCATCAGCTCCTATCCCAATACTTAAACCTTCGTAGTAATCTTCAAATTCCCCATATGACACTTCATCAGGTTTGCCGCAGGCATGTTTCAATGTTTCTAGAAAAGACGATTTGATTTCTTCCTCTGTGGAATGGCCTGTAAAACAGTACTATGAAGCAGGTTCCTGAAAAGTTCAGTAAAATGGTTGATAATAACAAAGGACAGGAATCATCTTATAAAATCTTTTCAGTCTTATTATCAAATACGTACTGGAATTAATTCATCTCATTAATTTGCCACTTGTTCCCTGGCCCCTTCCCCTGGCACTGATCTATCCCCAGGATCCTAGCATAGAACACAACCTTATTTTTAATAATAAATGTTTTAATAAGTAAAGAGAAATTAAAAGATGCAAGGAAACTAAAATTAGTCAGACAATACTCAAAAGAGAATAAAGAGAGGTTATGCAATAGCAGGAAAAGGGTCAAAAATCTATGTGACCCTCATTCAAAAATGTTGTAAAGTCAGTTTTCATTTTAAATAGCAGGTTACACGAAAATACCACTCTAAACGTCTGTCGAATGGAGTGGACAAAATTAGGGTGAGAGTTGTATTTTTCCCCCATAAACCATAGATTCTCTAGCAGATTTAGATAACATTGTAAAGTGCCTTTCAAACCACAGAAATGAAATTTACTTTGGATGTCAAGAAGTTTGCTGTCCTTCAGGAACATA
>CAUYPK010118875.1:0-36903 GCA_963574355.1 Loris lydekkerianus
TACTATGAAGCTAAATTATAGCTTTCACATGAAGGCTATAACCTAACTATAGCACAAGACCATGGGGAAAGGGCCAAGGAAGGGGAAGGGAGGGGGGAGGTTTTGGTGGAGGGAGGGTGATGGGTGGGGCCACATCTATGGTGCATCTTAGAATGGGTACAGGCGATTGCACTAATGTACACAGCTATGATTTAACAATAATAAAAAAAAAAAAAGATGGAGACTTTGCATCTTTTGTAGTAACCTGGATGGAGTTGGAACACATTCTTCTTAGTAAAGCATCACAGCAATTATCCAATGTACTTAATACCAATATGAAGCCAGTAGACGAACTAATACCCTCCCACAAAAGAGAAAAACTCAATTTAACTCCAGCTGGGGGGAGGGAAAAATAGGGAGGGATAGTGGAGGGGGGAGGGGTGTGCTCCCACCTAATGGGCACAATGTAAGGGTACATGGCACAGCTCCCGGGTATGGGACACAACTAGGACAGGGACTCTAACAAATGCAACCCTCGTAACCTAGTTGTACCCCCATATTAATCTAAATTTTAAAAAATAGTAAAGAAAAAAAAAGAAATTTTCTTATACGCTATGAGGGCTTGGTGGTGGTGGGTGGGGGTAGGGTGTGAAGGTGGAGAATTGTTATTAACAGATTGAATATTTCTTGTTGAGAGAACTGTTAACTAGATAGACAATTTTTCCTACAACATGATACAAAGTTATGTTGGAGACTATTGCGAACGTATTTCCTGCTTTTGTGTAAGGATTTCTGATTTGGCGTTCAGAAGATTCAGGCGTTCTGATTTCTATATTTAGAAACCCAGGGCTTTTTGGTATGCTACAAATCATGCCAAGGAAAGACTAATTGTAAGCACTTGTACTTAAAAATTAGTTTCAAGAATAAGAACCTTTAGAGGTTTCCATATTGTATTCCACTAGAGTATCATTAAGGGAAGCAATTACTTATCAGGATATACTCAAAACAACTTTATTGCATTCAGAGGAAATAATGGGAGTTGTCTGTCTAAATTACTAGGCAGGGGCCCTGGAAATCACTTAGCATAATTCTTGGCATAAGGCAGGCAGTCAGTAAGTGGAACAGGGGCTCACTCATATGGAAGAGCACATAGCATGTGTTCGGTGCTTGCACATATCCCAACATTTAGTCTTCATGTTAAGCCCTGAATTAGGTGTGGCTCTCTTCATGTGCTGCTGAGGAAACAGAGGCACCCAGCAGTTGGGTGACGCTCATCAGGGAAGTGGGTGAGGGGTGGAGTTCAAACGCTTGATGCCAAAGGCAATTCTCTTTCTCCCACCCTAAGCTCTTTCCTTCCCTCCTTCTTTCCTTTTGGTCTTCCTTCCTTTATCAAGCTCCTTTCACAGATGTCTGAAGTCTTTATAAATGCCAGCCAATGACCAACGTCAGCAAGGCATTCCCATTTTATGGATCCGTTCATAGTAGGAAGAAGTGATCCCTCAAAACCACTCCCCAAAAGTTCCAGAATAAAATATGGAATGTATGTCTGAATCCTATCCCTCAGCCCAAGGTGCACTGCAGAGGATCCTTTATCTAGAAAAACAAAGTGTGTGTGTTTGTGTGTGTGTAGACAACAGTCCCACAACAGTCCATCACCCGGGGCCGAGGTTCCCAGCACAGTGCAAACCAGCTGCTCAAGGTGACAGAGAGATACATGGGAAGAAAAACCAGTCTTGCTTCCGATCTGAATTACAAATGCTATCTGGAAACAGAAGTCAGGTGCATACACCCATTTATTTACCGCCTAATGCTACAATTGCTAAATAAAAATAAATAAACAAAAGTAAAACACCCGTTGATTTATTATTCAGAGTATGACGGAGACTCAGAACAATAAAAAGGGCTTGGGTACATGTGAAACTTACTACATGTACAATATAAATGTTTTAACACAATAACTAAGAAAAAGCCAGAAAGGCTATGTTAACCAGTGTGATGAAAATATTTCCAATTGTATATAAAAACAGCGCATGGTACCCCATGATTGCTTTAAAGTACACAGCTATGATTTAATAAAAAATAAAAATAAGGCTCATGGAGGTCTTTCTTTACATGCTCCCCAAAACTCCAGTTTCCCTTCTCTTCTATCTATTCTTATTTCTTTCCCTGGTCCTCTGCCTCCAGGCCTCTTTCCTCCTAATTTTTTCTGTTTTCTACATTCATTTCTCATCTCTCTGTCCCTCTCTGCAAGGACCTTACCCTTCATCTCCCGAGAACTTTTTCACTGGTATTTTATGTCTAGTTCCAAGAGGAAATGTCATTGGGGGGAGGGGTTCACCTCCCACTTGGCCAGAGCTTTGTGTCACACTGTCATTTAGAACGCACTGATCTATCCTCCTCTTCCACGGCTGGGATAGTGAAGGGCCCTCAAGCTGGAGCATTTCCTACTAAAATGCATGCTGAAAATCGAACCCAGTAGCTAATTTTAAATAGAATATGGAAACCAGATTTTTTCAGGCATTTTTTCCTAATTATAAAAGCAACAAATATTTGTTAAAAATACAGAAAAATATAAAGAATAGAGTCATTGCCCATTCTTATTGTAGTATGGAAACAATTACTATTAAATATGTATGTGTCTTATTCCTGTATTTTAATAAATATCATAAATTTGCATATATCACAAATACATATGTAACATATGTTGTCCACATTGTTACAATTCTAATCTGTATCAATTTTAATGGCTACATCTTATTCCGGTGTGTGAATGTACAAGTATACACTGAAGCATACTCCTTTTTCAAATTTTTTTTCTATTATAAATAATGCTATCATGAAGGACTTCATGCAAAAAGTTCTTTCTGTAACTTTCAATTATTTCCTTAGGAAATAATTCCAAAAGTAAAACTGTTAGATCAAAGGTTATGAACGCTTCTAAGCACCTTTAAATTACATTCCAAACAGTTTGTGCTCTCTCCAAATCACTTAGTCAAGCAAAGAATCTTTTTTATGGATTTCAGAAAGAAGTGTTGTAAAGCAAATGATCACCTCCTAATTTGTCATTTGTGAATAGAACAAAAAAAGAGAGGCTCATCCCTGCCCTCACCCTCATCACCCACCATACCACCTACTAAGCGTCGTCAGTTTATACCGTCTAGGTTTTTGTCCTTCCTAAGAGAAGAAAGCCATTCTCTTGTTCATTTATTCAAGCAAGCATTAAATGTTATTGAACCATAATTTGCCAGAAGGTGAGTAGAACATCGTCCCTGACCTCCACAAACAAGAGTGTTGTGGGGCAACGGAACAGTGGCAGGAGACAAGAACTCAGGGATCCCACCAAATCTCTGTGAGTTCTCATCTCCTGTGGTATATCTCACCTGATGTGCATAACGGAAGTGTATATTTCAAATAACTAAGAGTATTTTCCTTACCACAAAAAATAAATAAGTAAGGTGATGGCGGTCTTAATCAGTTTGATGTAAGCATTCCACATTGTTTATCAAATTTTCACATGGTACCCCATAAATGTATAGTTATGATTTCAATTAAAAATTAATTTAAAAAAAAAAAAGAACTCACAGAGGTTGGCCCCAGAGTGCTCCAGGAAGCACCAACTACAAAGGACGGTGCAGCAGATAGCCCAAAAGACCTCCAGGGAGGATGACCCCCCCGCCACGCTCTCCCTATTACTCTTTCCTCTGCATCCCCGCACGTATCCTCAGAACATCCTCGTTAATGAAGAGCTGTCAGTGCTTTTTCGCAAATGAGAAAACTGAAGTTTAGCAAAGTAAATAACATGTTCAAGATCACACAGCAAATAAAGGGTGAAGAGAAATGCAACTCTGGATCTAAATTCAAAACTCCACAACGAGCTCATCAGAGCCCACCACAAAGGCCCCATCAGTCCACAGAAAGCTCCTCAAGGCTTGAGCTCCAACCCTCCAGTTCCATCTGTCTGGGCAAAGAGGTGCCCGACACTCTCAAACCTGCCTCCTCCTCCTCCAAGGTAACCTCCCTTACTTTGTTCTGCAAGGGGTGGCTTCAGCTCTTTCTGCTCCTCCCCATGCAGAGTTCTTACCCTTTTTCTTGAGTGTGGTGCACCTGGCACACCTCGCCTTGCTGTGCCTGTGGTTATAAAATTTGTTTTAACCACCAGCAAACTGATAGAATTAGAAGAGGACCCCTGATGACTCTCTGGGCCCCAACTTCTTTGTTTCTGGAGCACGGAGATCAAAAATGATGATTTGTGAGCCCCTTTGTAATTCTCCTGGTGTAAAATCCTTCGAGCCACTGAACCACACCGGCGGCATTTAGAGCTGCTGTTAGAATACAAAAGCAAAGGTTTGGCTCAAATTGAAAAAGCAGACACTTGTGGCCTCTTCCAATGGAGAAGAAAGGAAAAGAAGTATTTTAATGATGTTTTTTAATCATTTCCTTGCAGCACACAATGAGAATATATTTGCTGCAGAATGAAAAAGGGCACAACATCCATTCAGTACACAAAACCACTCTAAAAACCTAAGGATCTACTCACATTTTTCATTAATTCCAGGCTGATAACTTTCAACATTAAGCCTTAGTGCTCCATCCAACTCAAATTTCCTAGAAGCACACAAACAAATCAAATTTTCGTTGAGGTTGCCAAGAAGTCTTTCCAATATGGAATACCAACCCTGGTTTCTAGGCATTTTTCGCTGCCCTGCTTCCAATCTTAACCATAACTTCTCCATGAGAAACTTCCATCTATCAACCCTGCTAGTTTAATTCTAAAATAGTAGAGAATGAACACTCATCTTCCTATGTAATAGCAACCAAGATGGTGTCAAACACAGCTTGCCCAAAAAAGTACAGCGCTTAAACAACAAACAAGCAAAAACCCAATGGCTAGGATCTTGTCCTCCCTTGCACAAGAACCTTCGGTGCCTCCAAATTGTTTACAAAATTCAGCCCAGTATTTTTTCAATTGTTCTTGTTATGGTAAAACATACACATAGAATATACCATTTTAAGCATTTTTAAGCGTGTAGTTGAGTGGGTAGTAAATCCATTCACACTGGTCTACCCACCGTCACGTCCCCTAACCCCCAGGTCACCCCCTTCTACTTACTGTTTCCATGAATTTGGGCAGAATGATACACAATTTTCTGTCTGGCTTATTTCCTTTAGCATACCATCTTTAAGGTTCATCCATGGTGTTCATACATCAAAATTGCATTTCTCTCTAAGGCCGAGTAATATTCCTTTGTATTCTGTTTGGTACCATTTGCATGATGTTTTACACCTTCCATAACTGGCCTGATTGTTTTTTTCTTTTACTAACTTACTTCCCACTGCAAAGGTCTACACGCCCTGAGGCCGAGGAGATTAGTCAGGAATTCATCGTACCTTTCCCCTTGAGGTTTAAAGCCTTTACACCTTCTCTCACCCTGGTCCCCTATCCTGGAACACCCTCCACTCCACTTTCTCCAATCTAAATCCTAGTAGGTCCCTGAGCTCACCTCAATGCCTGCTTCACCGTGGAGACTCGCACATACGATTGTGCACCCTCCGATTACAGACCCTCTGGCTGTAAAATGTGGGAGTTCAGTATCCCCTCCCCTAATGCAAGGCAGTTCAGAACACATGTGTCAATTCTTTAGCTATCCCTGTTTTAGTTTTTTAAAAAAATAGAATTTTGTTTTTTTTAACGTATGCCCAGGAAAAGAAAAAATAATATGACTAATGCATATTGAGTATATATGAATAATAAAATATCTCAGTTTTAAAATGTAATCATTCAGGGCACTAGACTATTTCTAAAGTAACCATTTTGAACTGCAGAGAGATATCCCTCTGTTAAAGAATAGTATAAATGTTCATCTCCTCTTCATTAATATATTAAATGACATAAATAAACTGATGGAAAGGAAGGCATAACTTCTCCGTTATTATTTAAACTGCTTCTTGAAAATTCTGACTGGCTATTTCTCTTTAAGATTTGCAATAGCTTAGATTTTATACATCCTTTTTGTGGTTAAATTAGTAATAACAGCATTAAAATCTTAAGAACTGTATAGTACTCTATTTAATTATCTTCTCCCATAATTACACTGATTAAACACAGCATAAGAGACCATAAAGATAGATAAAACATAATGGCTACAAAAATTTTTTTTTTAATGTCCATAAAATGACTATTAAGCCATAGGTGACTAAATTAATATCACCCAGACAATTTTATGGGGTTTCCGTCCACGTCTGACAGTATCATTTGCCGTGATGGCAGATTTTTCTTCGCAGCCGTCCTGAAACTTGATACTAAAACTTTTCACAAAATGGGAACACAGTGGGCTGGCTCAGTCAACTTAGACAAAAAGAAGAGATTTCTGCTTGAACAGCACTTCAAGTTCTGATGGTCTATACACATTTAAACCAGCGACCACCCTGCTCCTCTTTCCTGCCACTCCAGCAGCAAACAAATGGGTAAAATCCATTGAGTGAATTATCTGTTTCTTTATTTTCTTCTAAAAGGGATCTCCAGAGACATGGGTTTATACTGATGGCACAGACAAACCAGGGTGCTGATTTACACCTGCCTCGGAAACACACAAGGACTTTCATTCTGGGTGACCCATGCCATTATAAAGATTGAAGAACATGACAAAATCCCAAGAAAATATCACTCTAAAAGCTCATCCTATGGGAAAGAAAATAAAACTGTTTAGAAGCTTTCCAGATATAAAAAATAGCACTCTAGGATTATACATTAGCAATTAAAAAATTAGATCTACATACATATATATAAAAAATGAGTTAGCAGAACCAAAATAAATCTACTGATCTGAATGTATTATCGCCACTAAAACTCATCTGCACAAATTTTCCGTCAGTGCTTGTAAAATGAAAATGTATTTCAATATGAAGTTGATTCTTTTATTAAATCAGCATGTATATTTTCAGAACCTCTTGGGAGTTAGCTAAGTTCTAGATGTGGCGGATAAAACAATGAGGAAAATCAACACAGTCTGTGACTCGTGGAGCTTACAGTCTAGTGGTTGAGACAGTAAATGATGATACAAATAAAAGATCAAAGTCAAAGATACTTCAAGAAAGGGTAGCAGCAGAATTTAGTCTAGATTGGGTTTGGGATAGGAGGTCAGGGCAAGGCTTGCCTGAGGAAGTCAAATTAAGGCATAAGGGTAATAGACGCAAGTTAGTATGAAGAAGACATCAAAGAAAGAGCATTCTAAGCAGAGGAGATGTGATTAGAGGCCTTGGGGAGGGAAGGAACCAGGCACAGTTGAGGCCCTGGGCATGTAAGTTCCATAAAGCAGGGTCCCAATCTGCTTTGTCCACCATAGCGCACGGAACGGTGTCTTCTTCACCAGAGGTGCTCACTAAATACCTACTAAATGTTGAGTGAGTAAATGTGGTGTCAGGGAGGTTCGTGAGCAAGGAGGGACCCAGCCTAAGGTGGGGTTCCTGCGGAGCCAGCCCGTGGAGGGTCTCACCACCATAACGTTGGTTTCTCCATCATTTCTCAACACCCAACAAACTCACACCCAACTTGTTTCTTCTTTTACTGCTGAAACTCACAGACTTCCCACACTTGGTATCTTCCTCCTAAGATTCTTAAAGAAGAGGCCATTTCTATCTCATTTTTGTTCCTTTTACATGTGTGGGATAAAAGGGTACTCGATAATACTTCTTGACTAAACTTCCATTCATTGAGTTCCTATTATGTGCTAGGAGGTATCTGAAGCACTTTGCGTGCCTTGGTTCATTCAAGTATTTTTTAAAAACCTTCGTAAGAAGTGTTGTGTATGTGCGTATGAGCGTGTGTATATGCGTGATTTTCATTGTTTTTGTCTCCAATGGCAAATGATAAAATGGAAGTTAACAAAGTTTAGGGGAAGTTGCCCAAGATCGTGACAACAAATTTTTTATCCCTATAATCTGTTCTCTTATCTATTACACTATCTTGCCTCCCTCAACTAAAATATAAAAATAAAAACCCCACTGGTTTCTTTTACAAAGAGAAATAAATATCCTAACTACTATCTGGAACATATGAGATTCTCTCCTGTGTTATATTCCCAAGACTGAAATTAGTCATGCAAAATGTATTTCCTTCGTTAGGGTCTGGTAAAATTGAGGGAATTGTTCTTTAGCACAAGTGAGTAAAGCGATAAAAACAAAACTACATTCTTTTAATTAAACTAAGTTTCAGAACAATTAAAAAATTTTACGGACTCTGGCCTTGAGCCTTTGGCTTTTCCTATGGGTCCATTGCAGGCATCCTGCCCGGTTGGACCCACTGAGATGCCTTCCTTTGCTAGTAGACAGAGCAAGCCCCCAACTTCCTGAAGATAAGTTCATGGTCCATCTCTGTCGTATATTCCTATGAGTCAGCACTTTCTTCAATATTGGTGATGAAAAACTGGGCTAGAAAGCTAGAATCTGACCCACAAAGGCATCCTCACTTTCTGATCTTCTCTAAGAGCTTCAAACCAAGCTCTGAAGGGCAATTGGCTTATGGGATTTATCAGAGGGAGAGGGCCAGGAAACCAGAATAGAAAGTTTCAAAATAGCAAGAACTATCACTAACACAGTCCAATTCTACAGTCCCCTGATTCAAACCCTTATTCATAGAGTGTAGGCCTACACTTCCCAAGCTAATGTCGATGACATGGCAATAAACTCAGGAAAATGAATGCTATGGTTTGGATGTTTTGTGTCCCCTCTGAAATTCATGGTTAGGCTTAATCCGTAATACAACAATATTAAGAGGTGGAGTGCTTTAGGAGGTGACTAGGCCATACGGGCTGTGTCCTTGAGGATAAGACTAGTACCTTGTGAAGGGTTTGAGGGCGGCTGCCCTTCCATCCCTTCAGCCACATGAGGACACTGTGTCCTTTCCCTCCAGACGACACAGCAGTAAGATGCCATCTTGAACCACAGAGCAGCCTCGGTAGTCACCAAACACGCTGGCACCCTGATCTGAGACTTCCCAGACTCCAGAACTATGAGAAACAAATTTCTATTGTTTATAAATTACTCCATCTCTGACATTTTGTTATAGCATCAGGGACAGACTACAACAGCAATCCAAACCTAAAACTTATTTGACCTTTTTGTTTAAAGTCATCTTTTGTGGGCACATACAAAGAGTTTTGGAAATTTTCTTTACCAGCAAAGCTGCCCAGCAGTTAGATACACTAATACAAATAACATCTGAAAAAAACAATTTTAATAGTCCAGATAGTATGCAGATTTCAGGTTCAACTTAGTACAAAGATAACTACACTTGGGATATAAGCAGGAAAAGAGGAATGTAAATATTTCCCTTATCCCAGTCACCAATCCCTTCATGAGGGAGAGTTATAATAGCTTACACCTATTAAACACTTACTGTGTACCGGAAGGTATTTCACATATAAGAATATATCTAGTCCTGGAGGGAGGGGGATGGCTATGCTCCCACTTAATGGGCACCATTTAGAGTGTATGACACACCTCTTGGGGGCAGGACACAGTCCTAAGAGGGACTGTACCTAACAAATGCAAACATTGTAACCTAATTCTTTGTACCATCAAATTAACCTGAAACAATAATAAATAAATAAATAAATAAATAAATAGAATATATCTAGTCCTCACCTCAACCCTATAAGATGCAATCGAATCAGACAAACTGTGCCATTTTCTGGAGTCACACAGCTCGTGGACACGATTTGAACCCGGGAGCTTTTGTCTCCAGATCTGTAGCACTAACGAGACCACAGCAAAACACAGAAAGGAGGCTGCAAAAAGATCTGTTACGAAAGGAATGGGAAGAGGGGGGCGGGTGCCGGAAGACCTGAAAAGCCAGACACTGAAATTGAGATTAGAGAGAAAAGGCAATTAGGAAACAACACTCCAAATCTCTGAGCAGAGGAGTGGTGTGTTGAAAGCAGTGTTTAAAACAGATATTTTTGACTGCAGATGTTTTGCTTGAAGCAGAACACGTATAAAGACCTATTACGATACACATTAAAGGATTCCATTTACCAAAAACAAAGTTCACAAAAATAAACCCAGATATAACCCCAAATACTTTCCAAACAGACAATGGAAATCTCCAATACAAGAAGTGTTTAGTCTAAAGTATTTAAAAATTATTTGAAGAGTTGAGCTATGGGGGAAAAACATCATTTCGTGGTACAGAAAGCATCCTGATTTGGGCCACCATGTACTCTTATCCTCGGCCACTGCTTGCTCACCTAAAACTCACGGAGGGTTTTTGTTGTTGTTTTTAACACAGTCTTCTTTAAAAAGGCCTCCTGTCGTCGACAAAGAGGAGAAAGGGTTTTGCTTTTTCTAAAATTGCAGTTAAGCATTTGAATTCCACCCTGTGTGGCAGATTCTGTGAAAAGTCGCAGGGCTGGGTACTATGATTGCTGGGTTCTAGAATCACAGGGAAAACCTCAAAGGGCTGTGGCAGACCTGACTAACAGAGATGAAGGAGCCTCTGCAGGGGTGAGGTCCGGGTCATTCTGCTCTTATTCCAACTCCCAGATGAGGCGAGCCGGGACTTTAACTACGCAGGGCCACCAGACACAGGGAGGCGAGAGGCCAGGAGAAGCCAGGGATATTAGGAACACGAAGGGAATGGGACTGACCCAAATACAGCAATGTGGAGAGCAGAGGATGGGGGGTCCGCAGAGCAAGGTGCCAGCTGGAGCAAGCAGGGCAGAAGCAGCTCTCCCACACAAAGCCCGGGATGTAAGGTGCAGCCCCTGTCAGAAGCACACAGCTGGGGTAGGAACGGCCAACAGGAGCGGCCAGGACCCTAGCTGCCAGCACAGGGAAGGTTCTAGCAGTAAGCTCCAGCTCCAGGGAAGGGAATTCAGAAGGGCTAATGGGCTATTATACAGTATCCCACGGGTGAGGGTGTCCAGTTGACCCCCACATCTCGGGCACGGATGGAGTCCAACTGGCCATGGGGAAGTTCAACATTGAGCCCCAGCCGTGAAGGCCTGGCCAAGGTCTGAGGACCAGGTTCAAAAGCTAGACAGGATGCCGGGCTGTTCCAGGCATGCTCCGCGCCCACCCCTGAGCACACACGCACTGCTGAGCTCCCAACTGCCCGCACCAAACCTGGGCGTGTGCCCAGGTGACCTCGGAGCTTGCTCTCTACCTGAGCAGCACAGAACTGTCATTTACCAAAACCTACCCATCTTTGCAATCAGCCTTCTCTCTCCCTCTAGACTAGATGCTTCCGAGAAGGTAGCACTTTATGTGCTTTCTTCCCTGCTCTTGTGGAACTTAATGCTGTGGAGTGAGTGCTTTAAAACCGCCTATTAAACAAATCCTGTCTGGAGGTCTCTACCAGTAAGTATGATTACAGCTGCATTCAAGGAAGCCCGTCTCCCGGGGCACGGGGGGCTGGGATGCGTGAAATGATAGCCTATGTCCTCTCTGGGTGACAGGTAGGACTACTGAATGGCTGGCAGAGGATCCTGGGATTTCAGGGGCATGTTGCATTCATCTTATCTGACCAGCATTGCCAGCAATCGAACCAAAATCTGGCTTAATGCAGTAGGATCCGCAAAGCCAGTCCCAAGTGACCCTTTTAAATAATCAATCATTCTTTGTTTTCAAATCCTCTTTTGTCTTAAATACCAACCTGATTCCTTTACTAACAAACTAGGTGCTTATTCTGCAAGCCACAAAGCCTTGCTTATTAGCAATCGGGAAGAAACTGAAGTGGAGAGAGAAGCCGTGTGGCCTGGGTGCCCCACTCACCCACTGTGGGCTGTGGGAAAAAAGGGAGGGACCATCTGCTCCACCTTCTCCGATGTTTATCAGCTGAAGAAACGTCAGGGAGAGACTGACAAGTGATTCTGTTTTCTCGTTTTGTATATCAGGCTTGGCTACTAAATTTTGATTTCCTGACTCCTAAATCTCACCAAGTATGCTTTCTCACAGGAGAAAGAACATATTCTTTGGAGGTTTAGAAGCTCATCATGTCAGTGAATACTTCTAGAAGCTTGGGAAAGTCATTTAATTTCTTGGAACCAGCTGGTGCAACACAATGTCTGCCTCGCAGAGTGTCGTAAGGGTTAAGATAGTGAATAGCCAGCGCAGTCAGGCACACGAGGGCTCACCATTAACATCCACCCAGATTCCTCCTGCTTCTGACATCCTAGCAACCCAGGCCCACAGGTGGCCATTCTTTGAAACACACAAGAGCCAGAGCTTTTGATTTGGATAGGAAATCACTCAGCCCTTCCTGAGGGCAGGGTATATACACAAGCTTCAGAAGCCACGTTTGCATTAGCAGAACTCGAGATGGAGAAACTTCTGTGCACTGGTTTGCTACGGCTACCATAATGAATTAGCACAAACTTTCTGAGTTAGACCAATACAAAATTATTATCTTAGACTTCTGCTGGTGTGATGTGGGTTTCACAGGGCTCAAGTCAAGGCAGGGCTGAGTTCCTTCCTTGAAGGAGTCAGCAAGGGAGGATCCCTTTCCTCATTCATTATGCTTCTGGCATCATTCACTTCCTTGCACAAAGTAGCCTACATCTCCAAACCACCGCTAGGGCACCAAGTTCTCCTCATGCCACCAGCTATCTCTAACCACAACTAAAAAATACACTCCAACTTTAAGAACTGGTGTGATTACATTGGGCCCATCAGCAAAATTCAAGACAACCTCTCCATCTCATGCTCAGTCACCTTAATCATCTCTGCAGAGTCTCTTCTGTGACCCGTAAGGTGACAGTCACAGGCTCTGGGAATCAGGACGTAGACTTTTTCTTTTTTTTTTTTTTTTTGCAGTTTTTGGCCAGGGCTGGGTTTGAACCCGCCACCTCCAGCATATGGGGCTGGCACCCTACTCCTTTGAGCCACAGGCGCTGCCCCAGGACATAGACATTTTAAGGGCGGGGGCATTGTTCTGCCTACCACACATGAGTAGTTGTTGAATTCTAGCAATTCATAAATGCTCACCCATTTACATCTGTAATGGCAGAGCCTGAGCCATGGGCAGTGATTTTTGGAGTGGTTCCACCATTTAGTTTTCTTTTATGAACTAACATTGCATTTACCAAGACAGTATTAAGAAAATACAACCGTGACATGTATAAGTGAAAGCCACCCTTTTGTTGTTGGCGTGGACTTCTAGTAATATGAAGCATTTCCTTTGGCAAATTCACCCCATACCAACATGGGAAACGTGTTCAGGGAATCTGTCCCCAGCAAAGAGGGGCCAGGGACTGGCTTCCATCAGAAAGCTGAAGCAACTTACCAAAGCTACATGTGTCATGACCCCATCTCTGCTCTTATTGTACCAACAGAAACGACTCACTCTTATAATTCATGACTGATGGAGTAGGAAACAAGAGCCAAACAGATTTTAAAAGCCTTGTCCATCACCCTTCCTCCAGCTTATGAGGCATGGCCGAGCATCCACCTTCTTAGTCAAGGGACATGCTAAGCCACTTTCCAACAAAGCTAAGCACTTGTGCCAGGACACAGGCAAGAAGGGCCAGGGAGAGAGGACCAAACAGAGGCCACAAACTCCGTGCCTTTTATTGCCCCAAAGAGAGGCTGCCGCTCATATCTTCCTCCACTGCAAGATGGCTCTTCAATCCGTGCCCTCTCCCCTTCTGCAAATCGGATTTATAATCCCCAGACCCTTCTTCAGAATTCCAGGTATGGGTCAATGACTGTCACTGTGCAAAACAAGAAAAAAGAGAACAGCTTACCACTTCCTAATGCTTTTTAGCCCCGAGGTACAACACTTTGCTGTGGCTTTTTTTCCAATAAATGCCTCAATTGAAATGTTAATGTTAATTTATCTGAGATTATTGACTGGAAAAGAGCAAAGTGGCCGCACACACCAGTCACAAACCAACAACAATACACAAAGAACTTTGGGAGTGCAGGGAGCAGGACTGGTGTCTTAGAATCATGTTTCTACTTTGGCTGGCAACTTAAAACAGGCTAGCTGAAGCCCAGCCTCCTAAATTTCCTGTAGTCCTCACCATTATCTCTATAAGAGATAATGAGTTTACCAAGCATGTGTGACTCCTACCCGGGAAGCTGCAGGGATTCCCTCTTAGTCAATATTTTCATAGAAAGTCACTTCACGGGGAAGGCCCAGGGTCTGACCTAAGCTAATAAATGATTATCCTTTGCTACTAAAATCGGGACCCTAATTAACTTACTAATTGTTGGTATCTGTTCACGGACATTAACCTGAGTTATCCTACCATATACACCTGTAAGTAAATTACAGGCTCCTATTCTCAAGATGAACCTTCTGTCCAAGTGAATAAATGTGACTTCAATGTGTCGGCCACACATAATTCTTTTAAGTGACCAAGTGTATAAGAGTCCACTATGGGCACTTCTCCAAGCAAATTAAATGGATGCAAACACCCTCCAATAATTTATTTCCCGAGAAGTGTCTCTGAGCAGTCGCCTTGTCTTGCGGTTCATACCATTCTCTTTCATTGCCATGACAGCCACCCTCGCTGGGTTCCGTAGGCCACACAGGATAAGCGAGACACTGTATGTTCATTATCTTTCTTAATCCCCGCAAAGACTTTAGGAGGTATACATTCTGATTCTTCCTATTTTGTGAAGATGGAAACTGAGATTTAGACGTCAAATGACTTGTCTTAGCAAATATAATCAGTGCTCTCACACTTCTTCCTACAGGCCAAGAGAGTCTATCTGAGGCCTTGGTCTCATCACAGGAACACCTGGGCCCGTGCTGCACACAGTGGGCAAGTGGGAAGGAGTTGATGTTCCTTATCCCAGGAAAAGCACTCAGGTAAGGACCAGACGGGCACCAAACAGTACTGGAACTTTCCTCCTTCATGGGACAATGTTGAGACAGGTCCCCAACGTCATGCATAGGTGCCCAGTGGGAATGAGCTCATGAACACACTTTGGCCTGGCTTCCTCACCTTCTCCCCCAAGACCCTCCCAGGGAGAATCTAAGTTAATTTGTACCCAAATAAATAACTGCAATGCAACGCGAGTCCAAGACTTGGGGTCAGCTTGCCCAAGGCCAGAGGGGCAACCATGGCACAGGTAGAACAAAACCCGGCTGGCTGATGCCCAAGTCCAGTCCCCAGGTGGTACTGTCTGCTCATGACAGGCTGCCTGGTGTTCTCATCAAAAATTTGCCATTCCATATCTGGCAGAATAGTCAATCCATATAATCAAGTCATGAATGGGAGTTAGACTTTTTCATAGTTTTGTTTTATTTTGTCCTGCCCGTTTACCTTCTAACAGCTCCACTTCCTAAAAAAAGTCTGGGTTGGAGGCTCCAAGAGGCATTGATTCTCACCTTCCTTTTACTGACTTCCTTCGGGTCCCCTACATCCTCGAGATAGTGCCATCACGCCTGTCCTGTAAGCCATCTCTAAGGATGTTTGGTCCTTCCTGTCAGCTCAATAACCCTCACATCAGCCTTTCTAGAACATATTTTTTCCTCCATTTTACAGATGAGGAAACTGAGGCCAGTAACCTGTTCAAGGTAATGCAGTTCATGCAGATAATATGTGACAGATTCAGAATTAAAACCCAGGTCTCTCTGACCCCAAAGTCTAAGCTCTTTATTTGCACTAAGCAAATAGTGCTTTCACGTGCCAGGTACTATTCCAAGATCTCTAGATACTAATTGATTTAATCTTTAAAAGAACCCACTAAATCCCGTACTATCATTATCTCCATTTTATATCTGTGACAGCTGAGGCAATGGGACACTGCCTTGCCAAGGACGCACGGTAAATGGCAGAGGCCGGATTCAGACCAGGGTGCTCCAGCTCCTAACCTGTGCTCTCAAACACTACTTTTTGTTAACTCTCTTAACCCTGACACTGCATATTGACCCAAAGTCTTGTGCTACTTTTAAATGCCCTCAGCATCACTTTGGCCCATTGCTCTTGGTTTTACTTTCCAGAATATGAAACTTGTCTCATCCCTTCCCCTTCTCATATGGTCTCCTTTCTCTGACAATGCCTTGATTTCCAAACTCCTCGTCCATGCCCTGTTTACCCCCTGCCCACCCATCTCAGGTCCCAATTTCCCAGAACCCAGGTCCTCTGGGTGCAGCCGCCACCACTGCACAGCATAGTACAAAGACCACCTCCCACTCCCTCAGACGGAACTTGGGGTAGCAAAGTCCAAGGATGGCTTGGCCTTTTTTTCAGTTACATCATGCCCAGAAGCTCAGCAAACAAGAGACGTTGTCCTCACATCCCAGCCCATTTCACACAGATGTGTTTCTTTCATACCAGGCAGACTGTACTAGCTATGTAGAGGCCAGCACTTCCATTCCTGTTGCAAGTGTCTTGCCACTGATGCTGTACCTTTATCTGTAATGTTAAAACGTAAAGACATTTCACTATTTACCTCAGCAAATAGTTATGGTGAGCTGGTTGATGTCACTGCCAGGGCTTGAGCTGGTCATCTAATGATGGTTGCTGATCTCTGGGACCTTAAAGCCGAGTGTGAAACAGATACACAGCAATTTCCATCCAAATCCTCTTCCTCTCCCTCTCCTGGGATCTGAACACTGGAGCATTAAACTCAGTCTTTACACACACCCTTCTCCAGGGGCCCCATTTGGTCCTGTGGCTTGAACTCATCTCTATTGAGATGCCCCCCCACCCTGTTGTGACCATGTTTGGACCTAGGGTCTTTGCAGATACAATCAAGTTAAGATGGGCTTGTACTGGACTAGGATGGAAGTCCTTACAGATGAGGAAAGTGACTGATCAGTTTCAATCCAATGACTGATGTCCTGATAAGAAGAGGGACACAGGGAGAATGCTGTGCAATGATGGAAGCAAAAATTGGAGAGATTCTTCCACAAGTCTAGGAACACCAGGACTGCACATGCTAATAGAACAAGGGAGAATGCTGCCTGGGGCCTCCGGATGCAGCATGACTCTGCTAACACCTCAGTTTGGGACTTTCAGCCTCTAGAGCTGAGACTATGAATTTCTGTGTTTTAAGCTATCCAGTGAGTGGTAATTTATTACAACAGCCCTGGGGAACTAACACCCCTCCCCAAAGCCTGCACCTTCCATCTGAGTACTAGGTAAAGCCAGTCTCTGCATTGATCAGACTGATCCTTTGCTTCTTTTACTTGTAACAGCTCATATTCAATCCATCATGAGGTGTCACCAGCTCCATGTTGAAACACATCCAGAATCTGACAACTTCTCACCACCCCCAGGACTGCCACTCACTCTCGCTGCCAACAACTCTCCCCTGAATTAGAGCACAAGCCTCCTAATGGGCTTCCTGCTGCCACCCTTAGCCCACCACCGTCCATTTTCCACACAACTGTGGGAATGAATCTTAAAAACCATGAATCATGGTTTATCTCGCTCCTCACTCAACCATCCTATGGCTGCAGAATGAAAGCTACACACACAGCACAGCTTGTGTGCCTCCTCCTCGGAACCCTGAGGTCTGTGCTCCCTGATCTCATCCCCTGGAACCATCCACCTTCATCTGCTCCAGCCATGTCCCCGCCAATCTGATCAGAGGCTGCCCTACAGCACCACTCCCTCACTCTGTCCCTTACTGTCTTATCAGATTCATCGCCATCACTGCCTGGCCCACTCTGGGCTGTTGGGGAGCTCTTTGAAAGCAGGGCCATGGTGTCAAGCACCACTTGTTTCCAGGCTCTTGGAACAGCACCTGGCTCAGCAGAGACCTTCAGAGCATCACCTGAAGGCAGGAAGTGCTGGGACACAGCAACTGGGGTGGCGGAAGGGATGGCACCTGACTCTGCCTTAGAGCTCTGTGTTTTCATTTCTGGAAGGGAAATAGTAAGAATAGTGTCTATCGGGGCAGCGCCTGTGGCTCAGTGGGTAGGGTGCCAGCCCCATATACCGAGAGTGGCAGGTTCAAGCCCAGCCCTAGCCAAACGGCAACAAAAAAATGGCTGGGCACTGTGGCGGGCACCTATAGCCTCAGCTACTCAGGAGGCTGAGGCAAGAGAATCACCTAAGCCCAGGAGTTGGCGGTTGCTGTGAGCTGTGATGCCATGGCACTCTACCAAGGGTGGTAAAGTGAGACTCTGTCTCTAAAAATTAAAAAACAAAAAAATACTGTCTATCCCATAGGATATTGCAATGCTTAGATAGCATGTAAGCTATAGCGTAGTTTCACTCAACTACAGTATATGGCTTAAATATACAGATCTATACCTCACATATAGCATAAGCATAGACAGGGAACATCTGGTGCACACGTTTAGTTCATGGTAAGAATTCAATAAAATGTTAGCTGGCGCTCCCGTAGGCACAGAACAGGCTTCACAAAGGAGGCGTCCCTTGCACCAGCTCTTTGAAGATGAGGAGAAGGGGGTTCAAAGGCAGATGAGAGCAGATGATGAGGCAGGGCTCGCTAGAGGGATGCTGGAGTGTGGCTGGGTCACAGAAGGCAGCAGAGGGGCAGGAAAGAGAAGGAAGAAGGGCCCAGCAGAGCACAGGGTAAGAGATGTAGCCAGGGCTGGATCCCCAAAGTCTTCACAAGGAAAAGGGAAAGACATGATCTGAGTCAAATGATGAACAGAAAAACACATATCTGAACCACATCAGGGATTCAGAGAAAACAGATCACTCCCTAGTTTGCCTCTGAGAGTCCAACTGCAAAGTTCCTGCAGCAATAAAGTCAAGGCCTGAAACAGAGACTTTTTTCCCTTTCAAATGTAGCATTAGCAAGAATAAAATGAGCTTTCCCCCAAAGACTGACTTCTCTCCCTCTCTGTGACACTCTCTCTCCCCCCCTTCTCAAGCCACATCGCTTCATAGAGGCTTCCCTATAGATGAGATGTGTTTGTAAGACCATGAGTTTGACAATCTACTGCCAGAGGGCCTCCATTTTAGCTTTTTAGCTTAAAAAAAAAAAAAAAATCCAAATCTGAAAACTGAAGAGAAAAAAATTAGTGTTATTTTTAAATGCATGAAATCCAGGTGACACCCAGACACAAAGGAAGCAGCAATCCTGGAATCTCCTGTCACAATGTCCACTTCCTGTGACTCAGCGGGTAAAGACTGAATTCTCTGCTGGAGAAAAACCTTGTTCTGACATCTGCAAAGCCAAGAAGGCAGCAGAGACTCCAGCCAGGAAGAACATAAGGTCTGATCATTTCCTTAACCCAAATGGTCTCCTCAAAAACACAAATCCATTGTCTGGAAGGATTTCCCATTGGAGAATAAAGACAAAAGGTAAACTGGACTTCAGCCCAATCCTGACATACTCAGGGAGATTTTTTTGTCACAATAAAACTTTAAGAAGTTCTGTTCTGTCTCTGGTACCCCATTCTGATGAGACTTCTATCATGGTCCTCACTTCCAGTGTTTGCCCTTTCAGAAGTTCACCCACTTCGAGGACCAGCTGTGACCATTTTCCTTTTCCTGAATGTGTGTCTCCTACCATCTTGTTTTGTGGTCCCAAAATGCAGGTTCCAGATTCCCATGTCAATTCCAGCATGACACACAATTCCTAACCCTGCAGGCAATCGATTTGAGTTTGTTGGACAAGTGACTGGATCAAATTGATCCATTTATTAAGAAATCAACAATCAGGGCAGCACCTGTGGCTCAAAGGGGTAGGGCACCAGCTCCATATGCCAGAGGTGGTGGGTTCAAACCCAGTCCCGGCCAAAAACTGCAAAAAAAAAAAAAAAAGAAAGAAAAAGAAATCAACAATCTATAGAAGAAATAAATATACTTTGAGATTTAGGCTCATTTTTAAGGGTGGTGTAGGGGGAATTGGAAAGATTATAATTTTTTCCTGCACAAACTAAATTTCACTGCCAAAAAGTAGCCAATTACCAGCCATCGTGCCTTAAAGTAAATACAAGTATTTCTTGGCCTTCTCTCTCCACTTTCAGAAAATGAATGAGATCCTTGCCTCCAACCTTCCAAGAAATGTCTAGAGGTTAATTTGCAAATCTGCTCATCCAAACAGTTACACCACTGCATCAGCTGGGATTCTGTCTCCCAAGAATCCCGAAGCACCACCACTTGAGTCCACACTTGGGTTTGAGGACAACGACCAACCTTGAACACATGATAATCTTCCTTTAGGGAGACAAAGGAGGCATTCAGACCCATACAGAAGCGTCTTTCAAATATCAAGTGTGCAACAAACATCTGGATTTCCTAAAACTCACTGAAAAAGAAACATAAAAGGAACCTAAGTTCAAATAGATTCTTCTTAGTAAAGTATCACAAAAACGAAAAATAAATATCCAATGTCCTCCATACTAATATGAAACCAATATATAAACAATTACATGCTCATATGAACAATAAAATATAAATATAATCTAGTGCTGGGGTAGAGGAGCGGGAAGGGGGAGGGGAGGGGAGGACAATTGGCAGAAGGAGGGGGCATGAGGCAGGATCTCATCTTACTTGCACATCGTGGGGGTGTATAACGCACCCCCTAGGTGAGGGGCTCTTTTACAACTGAAACTTTACCCTGGAAGTGAGAACAATGTAACCTAAAATTGTGTGCCCTCATATTAATTTGAAATAAAAAAAAAATATTCTGCCTAAAAAAACAAATAAATAAAAGGGACCTTATTCCAGAAGGCCCCACCAGTCATTAGGAACTTACATCCAGACATCTCCAAGTACAGATCCTAAGATGCCTGCTTAACTTGATGTTCTCTCCCAGACTCATTTCAGCCTTTTTTCAAACATTTGAGTCTTTTCAGGTAAAGATTATTCCTTTACATACTTCCCTATGACAATTTGACCCTTCAGCGACTAGTGTGACACATCAACCTCATTCGTGCACTCAGGGCACTTATAAACCTTGAATACATTCCAGTATGTAACACATTTCACCCAAGAAAAATTGGGCTAACTTACCTACATCTCAGTCTTTTATTCAGAGATATTTCACTTATACATTGAGACCTAACACTCCTGTCGGTTCAATATAAACATTTGGTGCCAGCTTGAAGTAATTGTATCACTAATTACTATTGAATTATAGTGGAAATCATATAGAAGTACTTATAACATTCAGCCTAGGACAAGAATGAGTCCGTGTGATTAATGCTATTAACATAGCGTTCACTTCGGTAATATACCATAATGATCCGGCTATTATATTAAAGTGTTACTAAATATTCACTTAGCTCCAAAAGACACAGTGGGGGCGAGGTTTCTTTGTCAGATTTGGAATTTAAACAGCACTCTTTGTCAGATTTAAGCCTGGTATAAAGCCCCAACAAACAAAATCTGCCAACTAAAGGAATGTTTACAGAGGCGCAGAAAATACCCACAGAAGGAATCAGTTTATCATAAACAATACAAATATTTACTTGATTATTTAATGGGTGCCCAGCATGTCTGTCCTTAATGTAGCATTAGCTGACATCGGGAACACACCATATGTGCAAATAATTAATTCAAATTATGCTTTTCTTCCAGTGAGTTCTCTTATAAAGGAGCAGAATTAATGTAGAGGCATATTCAGGAGCAAGGAGTCGGAGGCTCCCCTCCACGTCTGCCCTTATGAGTCCCAGTTTTTAATACTTCATCCTCATTGTCATTCCGCTGCCAAGAGCCGGTGGCATTTGAAATGCTCCTACAGTGTTCCTTATATAATCAGTAGGATGACTAACATAGCGATTAAAAACCTGACTTGGCTAAAGATTTTCTTATGAGATTAAGCTTTAGAAGCCCAAGATCGCCGAATATGTCCACCACCTTTCACAACCACCACACCTGCAAAATAAATGGCTTGCAAAGATCAACTGCAGAAGACCCAGCGTGGGATGGAAAGGGAATCAGGACATCCGTGTCAATGCAAAGCACTTCCACTTAAGGTGCTCAAGGCTTACATAGAACAAAGACATTCAAACCTTATAAAGGGATTTCTGTGGGCAACTACCTTGTCCCTATTTTCTGTGAATTAATATGCAGTAAACTTTGGTTTTCATGATATTTCAAATGGCAAAATGCTTAGCAGATGCGACAGTCAGACACACAGGTCTACGTTCGTTCAAAGGTGCAAGCATGGAAACCGTATCTTCCCACCATGGACTGCTTCCCTGGGGGCTGCCCCAAGGGCCACCCTCCAATCCCACAGGGGGTGAACATCTTGGCTTCACCTGTCATGACATCATGTTCTTACTTGGTCTGCCTGTAGTTGCTTAGTTTAGTAATAGCTGAGTCTTTCTTCTTTTGAAGAAGAAGAAGAAAAAAAACCAAATAATTTTTTTTTTTTGCTTTGAGACAGAATCTCACTTTGTTGCCCTGGGTAGAGGGCTGTGGCATCATAGCTCATAGCAACCTCAAACTCAGGGCTCAGGCGATCCTCTTGCCTCAACCTCCTGAGTAGTTGTGACTATAGGCACCCACCAGAACACCTGGCTATTTTCAGAGACCAGGTCTTGCTCTTGTTCAAGCTGGTCTCAAATTCCTGAGCTCTGGCAATCCACTGGCCTCAGCCTCCCAGAGTGCTAGGATTACAGGCCTGAGCCACCTCTCCCAGTCTCTTCAAAGAAGAGTTTTAAACTTACCTCCAATGAGGAAACTGATCTTTCCTGAGAGCAAATTATTCTTCTTCTATTAGGTATTTATTTAGGTATATATCTTCATGTGAATATATGTATGTGTTGTGTATATATGTGTATACCTATATGCATGTATGCATTGTGGAGTTATATAGGTTGAATTAGATAGCGTACATCAAGTGGGTAGTACAATATCTAACAGTTAATAAACTCCCAAGAAACATCAGGAACAATTACTATTTAGACTAATTATATCCAGAGAGTTTTTTCACAGCACTCGGTAGAATGTTTGTACTCAGTAAATAGCAGATGACTGGATTATTACTAACCTTCACTGTTTACTGTATATTAATATATAAGAAAACCAAGTCTCAGAGAAATCCAGGGTGATACTTTCAGCAAACACTAAACCTAGGATTTGCACCAGATATAAGTCAAAAACCCTGGCCTTTTCCGCTCATCACTACTGATCCTCAGATACCTCCCACAACAAACTAATGCAGACAAAAAGTTAGTTAATTTATTTCAGGTTTCAATGGGGCTTTTAAAGACAATAAAGCCAAAATAAAGAGAAAAATAAAACTTCTAAACTACTGTCTTTAAAAATATCTTCCCAAGCGTTCTCAATATTTTACAGCTGACTATGAAAAGTTAACATTCAAAATCATAAACATATTCTCTGCCTGGTGACATTTTCTTCTTTCCTAATGAATCTGTACTTAAGAAGAGTATTCCAAAATTGAAACAATGGCAATGATTGAGTAATTCATGGCTCAGTGCTATATTAGCAATTAATTAAATCTACCCAGCAATATAGAGAAATCAGTCTTCTACCCCCGTATTTATTTTATTTCATTTCATTTTCTAAATCTTGTATATTCCCCAAAGCAATTCTTTGCAGTAATTTTACCATCCATGCACAAATCTAATAATCCCTCTTGTTCTTAAGCATCACAGGTGCTGCGAGATTGTTCTTATATTACTAAATGTACCTCAGATAAATTCCAGTTGGGCTGCATTCCCCAAAATACCTTTTTTTCCCAATTACATATTTTCTGTTTTTTCATAAGTAAACAGTGAGGTCTTGATTAGCAAGAGATTTTTCTTTCTTTTTTTTTTAATGCATGTTTCAACTTTTCTTCTTACACATTTTGCTGCTAATCACAGGATTGAGTCAGTCTCCCGTGCACATTCACCGCTCTGTAATCTTAACAAGCTATAAGCAGATGATTGACAGATAATACTTGACAGGTTCAAAAGCAGAGAATATACAATGAAAAATTTAGAACAGTCAGATCACTTAGTATGCCAAACTTTTCCAATTTTGGCTTCTCCCCTAATCACCAATGTGGGAGGGAGAGGAGTAAGCAGAGAAAAGAGCTAAACATTTATTTCCTCACTCTCTGACCCACAGGATGAAAAGCACTGGACTTGAACCAGTCTGAAAGAGTCATCACTCAGAAATTACCTAGCCAAGAGCTGAAACTCACACCATCAAAATACTAAGTCAAAAATAGGATTCTTTGGCACCTGAAACCAAAACGCCAGCCTGTCCTTCCCAGAGTGAGCCAAAATATTCTTTTCACATATTTTATCCAATTTCATTCACTGAAGAGTGTTACAGTTTATGTAGCATTGCTCCCTAAATCATTAACGAGAAAAGAAGTCATGTCATGTTTATTGAAATGATTAGGCCAATTTTTACTGACTCTGTACAATTTATGTGAGAGCTGAGACTTACCTGAACCCTTCCTGTTTGGGAAAGGATTGATTGGCAACTTTTTTTCCACTATAACCCAAGATCTACATTCTTACCTCTTGTCAGTCAACACCCTCATTGGAACAAATTAGAAGCCAGGGAGACCTAACTCAGTCAGCCCTTTCTAGCCCTTTCTAGAATTCTCCCTTCACCAAGGAATTCCCAACATGGATAGGACTTTTTGTTCTCTAAAATAAAAAAGGTATTTTCTACCCCTTTTTTGCTAACTTCCAACTCTGATGATGTGCTCAAGATGACAGCCATGCTGGGATTGTATCCAGGAACATCTTAGGAGGGGAGAAAGAAGTGACCAAGGGATTGTTATTTTATGGGCACACTTGTGGAGAGACCACAGGGCTATGTTTTTAAACTCCTGCTCGCTTCTAGTGTATGCGTTCAAAATAGGTCATAATGGATAAAATTGTTCAAATGAGGCTTTAGTCCTTTTGAAAAGAAATCGCTGTCAAGAGAAGCACTTGGGTTAATGGTTGGTAATCACCAGTAAGAGCCCAAGGGTGAGTAACCACTACTGTGTAAGGGAAAGTGGGCACCCCAGGAAGAAATTGGGGAGGGGTCCTCAGAAAAATCACAGGGCCAGAGGATAACCCTGCATTTCCATCAGCAGAGAAATGTATACTAAATAGCCATAACTGGGCCAAATTCATCCCAAGAATCACATTGTTTCATCTAGAATCAAGACTGAAAGAGTAAACACAGAAAGAAAAGTTGATTGGCTCAGCACCTGTAGCACAGTGGTTACAGCGCCGGCCACATACACCAAGGGTGGCGGGTTCGAACCCACCCCAGGCCACCTCAATAATGACAACTGCAACAAAAAAATAACTGGGTGTTGTGGTGAGCTCTTGTAGTCCCAGCTACTTGGGAAGCTGAGGCAAGAGAATCCCTTAAGCCCAAGAGTTTGAGGTTGCTGTGAGCTGTGTTGCCACGGCACTCTACCGAGGGTGAGATAGTAAGACTCTGTCTCAAAAAAAGAAAGAAAAGAGAAGTCCTGATCCTCGATGCCCACCTTGACTTAAAACATATTTATTTAAAAGCTTACATGTAAAAGGTTCACAAACTAGAAAATTCCAAATCAACCTCTGATATGTCAGGAATCCCATCAGTTAAGTCACCCTGATTGCAAACAACTCTGGGACCTTCAATTACAAAAAATGGGAGCAATTCAAGATGAATGCATAATAAGATAATAGTAAGTAATTTAGAGGAAACAATGGGAAGATATCAAGAATATTTTAAAATCCTTAAAAGAGATCATTTTCTTTCTTGCTTACTGAAAAGTAGAAGTTCATTTCTATAAACACTATTATCACACAGGCAGGTATTAGTAACTACACTGCCTTAACAAAGATGTGGTGGTTATTGTTTTGTTTGCCAGAGAAAAAGTAAAATACAGCAAACCAGGCCATTGAGAAGCTTTTTTTGTTCTTGATGAGGTAGGTGGCGCTTTGAAACGCACCAGCTTTACTGGAAATTGTAGAACAATCCAATGGAGAGTGACAATTACTGCAATCATGTGGCAGTCCCTCCCAGACTGTGGCCAGGAATTGCAACCTTTTATTCAAGGGACACAAATATCACTATTCTCCAAAATATTATACATAGGGACACTCACCTGTGGTGTCTACGTGGAGAAGAAATGAAAAGACATCAAAATTATATAAGGTTTTCTAAATATACCTTGCTACAACTTGCCAAAATGACTGAAATATTTCTAATTCACTTTCAAGTCATTGAAACCTAAATGCTGCTGTATGTTAATGTTAAGATGTGAGACGTAAATCGTCTTAACCAGCTGGGTCAAATGTGAACTGGAAACGACAGGAAGACGGAATGAATTCCGAACCCCATTTGCATCAAACCTGGATTCCTCCGAGTCGGACTCAGCAATCTGTTAAAGGGGCAATTTTGAAGTACTATACAATTTTAAGGTAGCAACCTTGAAATATAGCTATGATGGGACAGCCGCAGAAGGTTAACAGATACTTTCAATAAGTGATAAATATATTTTGTAGTCATGGTAACCTGCATGCAAATTTTGAAAATATATATATATATACCTATAAAAAAAAAAAAAAACCCTTCTGTCCCCTTTTTCTTCTCTCTTTTCTATGTATTCTTATCTGAACCTAGATTCTGCTAATAATGGACTTGAATTTGGGGGTTGATCTGCAAAGTGGATTCCTAATTTTAAGGCAGATCCCCCAGACCATGGCCTTTAGGATATCAATATAGTATTCTATAGATTTGCACCATGTAATTTATACGAAGGCAAATGTGACAAAGACCTTTAAGTGTCTTGCTTCCAATGGACTGTGCAATAAACTGATTAATATTTTAATTTCCTAAGCACTGCGCTAAAGGGAGGTAGTACAAACCTCGCAGGCATGAACGGCATCCCTGGATGAAAAAGTAGGAGACACGTCCACCAGGAGACGCATAAGAAACAGAGGCGGCCGGCGGGAGGTGGCAGTTTTCTAGTGGCCTGTTAACTCAGTTTCTTTCTGTTTTATTCTCTCCTTACAAAGGAGCAGACACCGCAGTCTCCTGACGATGGTAACGCAGACACGTCAGGGATCCCAGGCCCACTGGGCTGTGTCTCCAGCCTCCCACAAGCACCCCATCTGGCTCTGCCAGCCACCATTTCATAAGAGGCCTGAAGTCTGGGCACACTAATTATCTCTTCCCAAGGCCACCGAATTTGAAGATACCAGCAAATTTGAGATCAGCATTAATGGAGGAAGAAGGCCAGAAGAGCAGGGTGGAACACGGATACTTGTAACTTCCTTCATTTTGCATATTTCTGCTTTGTCAGAGTTTTAACTGAACGTGGACAGACATCACTTCTATACAGCTAAAGAGCCATCAAAATTATTTTCTTATAAATAATCAAAATCTAACAGCTTCCCAACTTGTGTTTAAACTCTGAGACTAGCCCCTTGATGAGGGGTAGGGGAGCATTTTCTCCCCAACAGTTCATTTTCACTGATGGGGGCGTAGTCTCAGTGGCCTGGAAGTTTCAAGAAAATAACTTGCATAAGAATAATAGCAGTTTGGGGAGGCACCTGTGGCTCCAAGGAGTAGGGCACCGACCCCATATGCTGGAGGGGGTGGGTTCAAACCCAGCCCCCAGTCAAAAATAAAGAATAATAGAAGTTTTTCCGCATCCCTAATAACACGTTTCTATCATTATCTCATTTTTTTTTGTATTATCATCTGAAAGGTAAAAAAAAAAGAGGTACAATACCCAATTTATATTGAATCTCAGAGGGAATAGAAAAAAAAACAAAAATGCTAAGGGTCACCCAAAGAAATATAATACATCAAACTCATTCACTTTTTAAAGACGTGAGAGCTGGGAGTGCGCCATGCTTTTTTAACACCCTGCAAAGCTACAGCTATAAATGCAGCAAGAAGAATTTTGGCATATTTGCTGTTGCATAATTATTCAAGAAGGCACAACTGCCCCGTCAACACATTTGACTAAGTCACAATGAGGAAAGGCAGCCAAGACTTTTGAGCCCGCCAGCCCACTGAGTTAGCAAGGGCTCAGCGTGTCACGATCACAACCTGAGGCTCCAGTCACCTGCAGTGTGAGATGGCTCCACCAGCAGAAAGCGCAGGATGGTAGGTGGGCCCACACAGCATTAAGTAATGTGCTATCTCTTTTTCAATCACTGTGACTCCATCAAAGACAAAAGTTTGGCTTGGGGACAAGAAGCCTTTCCATTAACCTTCTAAGACTTTATATTCCTTTTTAACAAAAGAAAAACGGGGTTCAGGCTTATGGCCTTCAGCAAGCAACAGCAGCTAGCTAAATATGTTAAGTTTTGGTGTTCTTTTAACTTTTTTATTTTTACATAGTCTTCTGTTGATAGCAAGTGGTGCTGGCTTTCCATGTTGAATGGTAACAAATTTTTTTGACAAATTTCTGGAGGCAAAAAAAAAGTAAATATAGTATTAGCTTAAACCGTATGAAACCACTAGTATTTGTTTTAAATCAGAAATGGTTCAAAAATTGGCACTTTCGTATGGTTTGGCCTAATGGATGGCTACCTGATAGACAGGTAGTAAATAATAGTGATGGTGTATAGACGGGGCAAAATATAGAGATATCTTTATACAGATAGATACGACATATATAAAGATGACTTTAAAAAGAGAGTAGAGTGGCTTCTATTCAAGAAGCCTTATTATTAGGGTGGTCACAGTATTAAGTTAAAATTGCGTTGTAGACCAGGCGTGGAAACTCACTCCTATAATCTTAGCACTTTAGGAGGGTGAGGTGTGGGAGGATCACTTGAGGCCAGGAGTTCAAGACCAGCATGAGCAATATCAGAAGAACAAGATCCTGTCTCTCCAATAACCAGAAGAATTAGCTAGGCATGGAAGCGTGCACCTGTAGTCCCAGCTACTTAGGAGGCTGAAGCAGGAGGATCGCTTGATCCAGGGAGTTTGAGGGTACAGAGAGTTATGACAACACTGCACTCTAGCCTGGGCAACAGAGTGAGACTCTCCAAAAACAAAAATCCCATTGTAGAGAACAATACTCTCAAGCTATGACAATTTGACTCTCAAGTCAATGCAGGTGAAGTTGTCTAGTTTTACTGTAGATTGGACCTCATTCTGGTCCAAGGTCAGTCCCAAAGAAGAACCACATGTTCCAGACCCAAAGTAATATGAGTCATGGCACTCCTTCCTCTCCCATGGTCTTCCTCCAAGCTTCTCTGATCTCCAATGTAGCCTGTGAAGCCACATGTAAAATACACAGACCATCTTCAATCTAGCATAAACCATTTCCTCTGGCCTCCAAGCCTTGCACCTTTCTGTACCAAATACACTTCCTCCAAAATAATTAAGTTGCTTAGAGCCTTGAAAAGAGTCTGAATGGTTCAGACTATTCCGCACCCACACAGTCCCCAACCACCAACCTGTGCCTTCTCCCAAGAACTGACTGTATCTCTGGAAAAATAGATCTAGAAAGTCTACGAGCAAAAGGGAAAGGTAAGGGTGAGGAAGGAGTCCAGGAGTCAGGTGTGAAGACACGCAACTGCTCCCTCTCCAAAGGGATCAAGTCAGTAGAATGGCTTGTTTTTACTGAAAGAATGGACTTGTTTTTATCCAAGTTGCTACTTTTCTGACACTACTCCTTGGCACTATTTACAGGAGGGGAGCTAATAAAAGTGCATCTCTCTCTCGGCCTCCAGAGTTCAGGAAAAGTGTGTTTCTGATTCGATCAAGTTTTATAGTAACAGAAAACTCCAGGCTCATTCCATCCACCCTGTAATATCTGAATTACAAACATAGAACCACATTCCACTCTCAACTCTTTCCCTAACCAACTCTGCGACCTTGTGCATGTCAGTTAACTGGCTGGCCTAAATGGCAGCACTTAAATGGCAAATAGGGAAGTTGACCTTAATCGGTGGTTCTCATGCTTGGTTCCGAGTAAGAATCACTGAAGAGCTTTGTAAAATTGGCCACTCCATGACCCACACCTAGAAACTGTCCAACAGTAAGTGGGTGCCAGCTGCTGGAACTTTTTTAAGCTTTCCAGGTGGTTCTAGTACACAGTCATGGTAGAGAACCTCCAGCCCATGTCATCACTGAGGTCCTATCTGGCTCTAATATTCCTGGGGTTGGTCCCCGATCCTAACTTAGGGGCTAGAGGCCTTTCTTGCTTCCATTTTCTCTGCACAACCTTCATCAGTAGACACGTTTGCCTTTGCCACAATTGCAGTTTTTAGCTTTATGCCAAGAACTGTCAACACGAAAGAATTGAAGTTATTTTTCTACCAAAAAAGGACTTTGTAGTTTGGTGAAAGACACAGGCTTTGTAGCTGCACAGACCTAGTTTTGGATCCTAGCATGGTAGCCTCAGGTTAGGCACTTAAACTCTCTAAGCCTCAGTTTTCTCATCTCCAAAATGGGGGTGATGATCCCTGTCCCATGGATCGCTGTGAAGAGTGAATGTCTATGAAGTACTAATGCTGGGTCAGCGTCACCTACTACTCCCTTTCTACAATTCGGAGGTGACAGAAAGTTCTGCACTCACAGAAGACAGAGCTGGAGGACACCTGGCTGGATATCTAGAATCCCTATGAACAGTCTTTGGCTAAGCAGATCACTGCTAGCCTGAGAGATGCTTAGAGCTTCAGAGCTCTACCACCAGCAGCGTCTTCCCTCTGCTCAGCTGCAGAGAAGCAGAAACAACCCAGTTCCACATCCCGGAAAGGAGAAGCTACAAGTGTGAACTAACAGAACTGCAGGCCATGAGATAAGTAGGCCAGTCCCGGACTCCTGCAGCCAGAACAGCAGGGAAAAGGAGGCACACGGTCAAAGGGACCTAATGAGGAAATGGTTGGGTCTGGCGATACTGGGGCAAAGAGGTGTCTGCAGCAGATGGAAGAGAGGGGAAAAATGAGCAAAATAAAAGAGATTTGCCCTTTTGGCTTTGGCAGGCCCATGGAATGAATTTCTCAGACCAGACCACTGAGAATAAGCAATAAGGAAAATGTTCAATGCTGAAGCTGCTGAGACTGTTGTTAAGAATTAGCTTTGTCCTAACAGTGCCTACGTGGGCACAGGAAGAAAGCTGGGAGGAAACACGATACAATACCAATATTCTTTGTCTCCAATATTGAGCTCGTGGGTCATTACGAGTCTCTTCCATCTATATTTCTGCAGATTGCAAATCTATAATGAATAAAAAATGTCTTTTATTATCAGGAAAAAAAAATGAAAGGGGGAAATGAAGCATGTTGTACAAATTTATAGATGGAAGACAAAGGGTCTGGCAGAAAGAGGCACGTGGCTGGGGGTAGAGAGCGGGAGACCCCAGTACTAAGATTATCAAAAGAGAAATCTGTGTTTTTAAAAATAGTTCAAATGGAAAAAAAGATGGGTTACCCACTCATGAGACCGTATCTTCTAGGGTACTGGGATCTGATTTTGTTCCTGCAAATAGTCAATAATCAGCAGTCTATATTTTCACCTTTTTTGCGTTCAGCATTGACACTGGCTTTCCCAGTGTTTTGGAACCTGGGATTTGCTCCGTGACAGCAAATAAATCACTGAGGGACGCCCGTGCAAATTCTCTAGCCCAAGAACTGTGCATTGAGCACAGGCAAATGGGAACCCAAACAAAACCAAGGAGGCACTTACATTTCTTAAAAACATCACTTGGCAGTATTTTTTTGATCTAAAAATAGAAATCTCATACGGATGTCATGAATTTCTAAGAGGTGAGCCCAGCTATCCCAGTTAATATTTTCCTACCGTGTTCGAAATGGTTCCTGTGGTCTAAAAATAGGCTGGTTAACTCCCTAGAGGAGGGACAGGTTTTCCAGCTGGAAAAGCCTACATTTTCGTTGACCTCAAGTCAGCATTTCCTTTCTTGTCTCTGCATCTATCCCTGGCCTGCTAGTGTAGACACACTCAGGGAACGTTAGAGAACAATCCACCCTGTTACTCTATCTTTAGAGATCGTTCCGTGTCACCTGGCTACCAGGAGTCACTAAGAGTCCTTGTACCCCTGATCAACCAGGTCAGGTTAGGGCCTGTGAGGACTTTCAGAGAAAATAACTAAAAACCCACTATGAAAATTCCTTCTTGATTTTCACCTCCCAAGATTTTTTAATCTAAGCTTCCAACATTAGGTTTTGCAGAAACACCACCATTAAAAAAGGAAAACTGGGCTTGGGTGGATGAAGGTTAGGGTTAAGTTTCGTGAAATTTAGACATCACACATTTCAATTAAGTGGTACATCGATCCATGTACCAAACTGTACTGAAATCTGCTCAAAGTCCCATTTGTCAAGTTTTATCTGCCACCGTTTGGATTCAAGATGACAGACAGAGTTATAAATCCAATTCGGAATGGGACTTCCACTGTGCAATGTACCAAATTTTATCAAAATCAGTCAGATTCTTTAAGAGTTGAGCAGGGGATAGACCAAAAAGACAGTCAAAAAGGAAAATGTCATGTCAACGAGTTGAAGCAAGAATCGTGCTTAAATTGGTCATTTGGGTATCAGTTCAACAAATACATGTGAGGCACCTGCTTTCTGCCAACTAGTACAAGACATGGCAAATCATGCCGCAGAGGGTAGAGCTTATACTACGGTGGGAGGATGGGGAATAATAAAATAAAGTTATTAAAAATTGAAACTAGAGCCATCAAGGAAACATAAAGGATATCATAGTAAAGAAAAATAGAGATATCCTACTTTACACAGAGTTGATAGGGAAATTTTGTCTAAAGGGAGAATAAGAGAATCCTCCCTTCAGAGAACTTTCTCTAAAGTTCAGGATGAGATGGAGGCAGCCATATGAACAGAATAGTGTCCCAGGCAAAAGAATGAGCAACCTCAGGCTCCTGGGTGGGACTTGTCATGGTCTTAGACAGACAGGTCACCTGTGGGCCAAGAAGAGAGGCAGAGCAAGCCCGCTGTTAACTTGCTGTGCCAAGTGGTTACAGTAATGGTGGGAGTAACATCATTAGAAGTCATTTGTGTGTGGTGTCGGGCACCTGTACTCCCAGCTACTTGGGAGACTGAGGCAAGAGGATCTCTTGAACCCAAGAGTTTGAGGTTGCTGTGAGCTAAGATGCCACAGCACTCTACCATGGGTGACCAAGTGAGACTCTGTCTCCAAAAAAGAAAGAAAGAAAGAAAGAAAGAAAGGAAGGAAGGAAGGAAGGAAGGAAGGAAGGAAGGAAGGAAGGAAGGAAGGAAGAAAGAAATCAATCACTTGTGTGGACAGTGAAAAATGGGAGACCCTATACAAAAAAGAAAACTGTACATTTTTCTTTTCTTCTCTTTAAGGGCTTTCCATTCACATTCTAATATCTAGAAGCCCATACATTTTACTTTCCTTTGGGAAATTATCCTTAGTAAGTATTATCAACCTCATTAAAGAACTTTTACACATGATACAAAGTTTGCTACTTTACATGTGATACAAAGTTCACACCACAGACAGTGCAAGAATCTCCCAACACATTAGTTAGCTCCAAAATCAATCAGGTGTTTACTGAAAATCCTAGGAAGCAATGACACTTGGGTACTTCGAACCTGTAAGAGGTGAAGAAGATGAACTATAGAACTGGCCAGCTCTCCACACCCAGTCAGTCCCACGGCCAGGTCAGTCTCCAGGCAGTCAAAAGGATGTGCCCAGCAGCAAAAAGCAACCTTCCATTTCCCAATCACCAGGAAAGTCTTAAATGTGATGAAATTCCAATCTCAAAGTTCTCTTGACCACTTGTAAGCCATTTGGAAAATAAAATGGTTTGCAAATGAGTTTTCCTAACTAGCTCACTGATCTTTTCTTTGTCATCTCAGGATGAAAGAATTCACCATTTGACTAAAGGTCAATGTTCTAGAAATATTTATGGGTGACTAAAAGGGAAAGACCATTAGGGAAATACTTATTCATTACTTTCACTACTGGCCAGTAAGCTGCAGGAAAGACCAGGCATACCTGTGTGACCACCTTTCCCATCTTCCCATGCTCACACCTATGTGATGAATTATGTTTCTAGGCTGGGGGTTCTCCTATGATGAGTTTAAAGATACCCCTTTCAAAGAAATCACTAAACATTGGTTACCTTTGAAATTGTGCATGATTTTCATCCTCCGTGAGTAACGTTTGATAGATAAGCCTAAAATAAAATGGTCAAATGGCCTAACCTTTTAGCAATAAAATTGTGTGCAATAAAAATGCTGGAGGGTACCAGTTACTGAACTGTCATAGACTAGAGAATTATTAGACTCCATAATTCTGTACTGCAAAGCCAAATTTGTAGATTTTTTTTTCAAGTGAAAAAAAAATCCAGGAAATTAAATGGAAAGACCTGTAGTAATGAAATATTAAATGCAATTTCAAGTGCACAAAAAGGTCAGAAGCAAAAAAAAAAAAAAAAAAAGTGGAAAGATTTCTACAACAACGTTAATTTTGTCATACTTCATGTATGCCTCGGCTTAAATACTTCTAAAAGCCAACCAGAGCCAGCCTGGGGCAGGGATGCACAGAGGAAGGTGGGAGGGAGAGCCCAGGAATAGGGGCAAATGGGAGGAAAGAGTGAAAACACTGAAGGTTAGATAGAAAATATCCTTTGGAATTATTTTCAATTTCCAAAGTTGAAGTCTTATTGCATAAATATGCATCGACACCAGCAGAAAGACATAAAAGCAAAAGCAAAATTACTGAACTTCAACCATGACACATGGCAGTCGTAACCCAAGTTCAGCCTGATTCTGGGTCCCTTGCCTGAATACAATTCTGGGATCCTGTTCTTAATTCCACCTTAATTGTGTTTCAGTCCTGGCCAAAGAGAACATGTGTCATAGGAGGGTTTGGTGGGCATGTGGAGTCAGTCAGCTGAGGTGTGTTTGTGTGAAGGTATTACCATCATTACAAGAAATCACTAAGAATATACAGTTTCAGTTTTCTGATCCAGCAGTAATACTTGGCTTTAGTAATAAAGTAATATGTAGGAGGGGGATCGTGAGGATTCAGAGAACTTTAAAGGCGATATTTTAAAATGAAAATAAATGAGTCAAATGCTAACATCAGGACAACTTGAGTTTGGGGAAGACATGTTGTCTATATAGAATATTGTTCACAGCTGCGCACAGGGAAAATCTTCATTTTAACACCTAGCTACCTCTCCAGGTTCTCTACTCACACCGTCTGTACACTCTTTCTTTAAATAGGCTACAGAAATAAGATGATCTATAATTTACTATTGCTGCAACTTTACAACCTGAACGATACATGATGAAATCTTTTTCTTTAAAACACCAATCCATGCGCTGGTAATGTTGGATAGCAGAAAGAAAGATTTATATTTATAGCCAATTTTTACTTATCCTCACCTATTTATAAATTGTGCTACAACTTCAATAACCATGGTTAAAAAGAATAACATCACTCCTAACCACTGCCTTTGACTGTAAAAACAATTTCACTGTAACAGATTACACTAAAATACTCCAGGAATAATCTATAAATGAATCCTGGATTACTAGTCTAAAGATGGTAGTTATAAATGATTACATGAAAGAGTTGATGTTACTTTGAAAATCTTAGAGTCTGTCTATGGATTTTTGTATTTCATATGTAACATTTTTATGAAGTGATTTTGCCCTTACATAATAGCTTTCATCTTCAAAGCACTTCACGAATATGAGCTAGTTACATAAAAAGCTATATTACTGCAAAATCAGAAAATGGAAAAGCTCGGGTTCTCTTACAACACTCACTCTCACACACTCGATATGACTAATCTACACCAAAAATTAGGTTTACAAAAAAAAAAAACAAATGTTTAGTTATCATGGCTACTTTTAAATAAATAGCCAAAAGGTTCACAGTTCTTTTTATATGCCAGGCAGTCCTTAATGTTCAGAAAAATCTGCCTTTGACACAGTTTGTAAAGTTTGAAGAAATTAGACTTGGATTTTGGTAGTTTGTTTTTGTCCCTTCTATTTCATGAAATGTGTTCGATATGGATAAAATGGTTGTTCAATAAAGCTTTATTATATTAAAATTTAAAAACCATGCCTCCATAGAAAATGGTTAAATTCTACTCGTATCTGTATATGATAGGATATTATCAAATATGATATGCCCATTAAAATTATATGTTTGAAGTTGATCTCTTGGAGGTAGAGTAGGGTGACAGATGCCAGAGGCTGAGAGGATGCACATGGAGCAGATGAAGAGAGGTGGTTAATGGGTACAAACTGACAAAAGGTACAGGCTAATGTTCCATATCGGAGAAAGGTGACTATAATTACCAACAACATATTGTGTCTTTCAAAATACCTATAACTGAGGACTTAAAATGCTCTCACCACGTAGAAATGATAAATACTCAAGGTGATGAACACCCCAAATACCATAAGTTGGTCATTACACATTCCATGCACATAACAAAATACACATACGCTCCATAAACGTGTAAAATGTTATATATTAATAAAAAGTATTCATAAAAATTGTGTCTTTAAAAAATGTTTTAAAACACAGGGAAATTTTCACAATATATTAGTTTTTAAGAAGGTCACAAGCAGGTTAGCGCCTGTGGCTCAGCAGGTAGGGTGCTGGCCCCATATACCAAGGGTGGCAGGTTCAAACCCTGCCCCAGCCAAACCGCAACAAAAAAATAGTCAGGCATTGTGGCAGGCAACTGTAGTCCCAGCTACTCGGGAGGCTGAGGCAAGAGAATTGCTGAAGCCCAGGATTTGGAGGTTGCTGTGAGCTGTGTGATGCCACAGCACTCTACCGAGGGCAATAAAGTGAGACTCTGTCTCTAAAAAAAAAAAAAAAAAAAAAGAAGAAGAAGAAGAAGGTCACAAGCACACAAATGGCTAGCAAACAAATGAAAAAGTGCTTGTCATCTCTAATAAGTAGAGAAATGCAAATCAAAACCACCCTAAGTGAGAATGGCCCACATCACAAAATCTCAAAACTGCAGATGCTGGTGTGGATGTGGAGAGAAAGGAACACTTTTACACTGCTGGTGGGACTGCAAACTAATACAACCTTTTTAGAAGGAAGTATGGAGAACCCTCAAAGCACTCAACCTAGACCTCCC